>PVIJ01005226.1:43977-106502 GCA_004024925.1 Scalopus aquaticus
CGGCGAGAGGGTTCACCAGAGACAGAGCGGGGAGCACAACAGGCAGATCAGAAATACACTGCTGAGGGGAGCAGTGGGCGAGGCAGGAGAGGTCTGCCGCACCATGTGGGATTCTCCCTGGCCGGGCATCGAACTCGCGTCACCGCTGCCGACAGCTCCACAGCGCAGCGCTTAACCACTGCGCCACCGGGGAGGCCCTGATGTGATATCTTGATGAAAACGTTCGCCATGTTCACCACTAACCATACCACAGTTTTCAGGGAAGAAATCCAGATGGGAATGAAGGAAGTGGATCTTTACAGGAATATTGCAGCCAAGTTTCTGAGACTGCATCAGTATGTCTCTACTAGTTCCTTGTAGTTTTCTGCCCTAACATTCCCAAGAAAGTTTGTAGACACTAGGCGAAAAGCCTGCTTGTTTCTCATGCTTGTTTCACATCATACTGCAGCAAGTTGTCGAACCAGTCATCTTTGAAGAGCTCTCGAATCTGAGGACCCACAAAAACTCCCTCTTTAATCTTTGCTTTGCTGAGTTGAGGAAAATTTTCATGCAGGTATGGGAAAGCTGGCGAGGTCCGGTCCATGGCTTTCAAGAAATTCTTCACCAAACCTAGTTTGATGTAAAGGGGTGGTAGCAGGATTTTGTGAGCCTCGACCAGAGCTGGGTGCTGGATATTCTTCTCTCCAACTGCTACATTTTGTCTGTGAGTCCATTCCTTCTACAAGTAGTGCAATTTAATTGCTCAGCTACCCCACTCACATAAGAAACACATGTATTTTGTATATCCCTGCTGCAGTGCCATTAAAAGGGCAACTAGCTTCAAATCACCACAGACGTGCCAGCTGTACTTGTTATACTCAGTGGAATTCAGTAGCTGCTTTAAGTTATATGTCTCTTTCATGTGGACAGCATGAGCTACTGGGTAGATGGAAGACAGTTTCCATTGTGCAAAAGCACCGCCCTAAGACTCAGTTTCGAACAGTCTAGAAATAGTCTCCATTCTTGTGGGTCATGAGTGATTTCTAAGGCATTCATGAGGCCCTCAATATCGGAACAGAATACCAGAGTACTTTCCTTTCTGAAGAAAGGTTCCAACTTCTGGTGGCGCTTTCGATAGAAATTAATTGTGACATCTTCTTCTAGAAGACTCCATTGTTGGAGTCTTGATCCTAGCAATTCTGCCTTGTTCTTAGATAAGTTCAAATCACGAACCAGGTCATTTAGTTCTCCCTGTGTTAGTCTGTGTGGGGCTGATGATGCACCACAGTGAAAATCTGGATCACTGCCTGCTGATGGAACAGGAGAAGAACAGGTCAGCTTACCCTTGTCCTCATCAGATGAATCAAGAGAATATTCTGCTGGAGGTTCTGGAACAGGAAGTCCCTCACCATGTGGAACTGGTCTCAATGCAGACGGAATGTTTGGGTAGACTCTTCTCGACTTCTTTTGCTTCATTATTCCGCCGGAAAGAGGAGGAACTGAGCAGAAGGAACAGTCTTTTATGTGGTTGCTTGGCTCTCTCCACACCATGGGGACTGCAAACGGCATTGATAGTCTTTTGCCATTTAACCACTGTGAAAGCTGTGTTGTACATGTAGCACAGCATATATGCAGGGCCAAAGGCTTGTCTTGGTCACCAACCTTGCATCCAAAGTAAAGCTGATAAGTCTTCATCACTTGAGAAGTGATACTTTGCTTCTGGTTGGCAAATATCACTTCCCTACAAATAGAGCAGAAATTCTCCACGCTATTAACACACTTTCCAGGCATTACTGTTCTGTATTGTGCCTAAATGGATAAAATAATAACAGTTCTATGGAACAGTAGTTTAAACTGCCTTGCACAAAGTCTGAAATATTTTCAGTGCTTAACTTTTCTGACAGGGCTTTCTATAGTGCACTGCTGACGTCAGCTTACTTCAGCAGCCGCCTGGCAGTAGTATTGCATTGCATCAGAAAATGATGCAATCAATTCTGGATGATGTGTGCATGATGGTATTATGCAATGCGATGCAATATTACATCATTCTAGGCTGATTTAGGATGTTGTTGCAGTCCTACTGGATGAATTTACACGGTGAAACATAAAATGAATATAAAATAGCTTCAAAATGAGAGCTAACAAAAATTTATCAGGTTATATTCATGTTCAGCACACCAAGACACTGCAGACTGGGGCCTTTTTAAGTCAGTTATGATCTCAGTGTTTGACCAGTGTAATAGAAAGGAAAAGATGCCTGGAAGAGTGAGTTTTCCCAACAGAATGGGGCCCAGGGCAGTGTCACAAGGAGAGTGGGACTCGGGAGGAGGCGGAGACACAGTTCGCCTGCTCTGACAGGAGGTAAGGTGGGAATGATTGGTACTGATAGAGCTAAGTTTATAGGTGGTGGGAGGAAGTTCACAGAGTTCCTACCTGACAATCTCAATTTATCTGAAGGAGGAGTACCAGTTAAGAGATTATTGCAAGTATCAAGAATCTAAGTAGAAGATACTGGGAACCAAACTGTGAACTGGGGATAAGATAGTATACTCATTAAATCAGAATTAAAGATCAGACCATACCAAGAATTGCACGGATGCAGAACTATTGCAATTCTCATATATTAGTAGTAGGAGTGTAAAATGATAGGAACACTTTAGAAAAATAGTTTGGTGGATAAGTCAAAAGTAAAGATAATCTTTCAACTTTAACCAAAAGGGACATTAAATCCTTTTCACTTTGATCTCTTGACTCATAAAAGTTCATTTCCAACTGCCTAAGGCTCCAGTGTAGCAGGTCCCACTCACACCCGGCATCTACAGTGCCCTCAAGTAGCACCACTATCGGGTCCAAGCCACACAGTCCTGAGGAAATGCTGGAGTTGTAAGGGTGGCAGGCAGCCAGGAAGTCTGCAAAACCCACTTGTTACTGCAGGTTCTTCTAACTCTATTTTCTACAAGGAACAGATATTCACAGAGATTGTCAAAATGTTCATTAAACACCATTTATATGACACAGAACAATCAAGCCCCTTACATTTCAGAGGCAGCTACTGCAGCTGAAGAAGCACTATTTCTCCCATCAGAGTGATTAAAAGATTCCATATTTATGAAAGATAAGACAAAATGTAATTGGGGGTTTAATGTACTTTTGCTAAAACAAAGCATATCAAAATACTGGTGATTTTAAATATTCCTTCCACCAAAGAGCAGTCCCCACTCCCTGGGAGGTAATCCTCTTCCATACTGTCTCTAAGATCAGTTGAAATGACTTTGGCAACTAATGATGCATTATCAGTTCCCAGATGATGCCCCTCTGACTCCCTACCAGCCATCATCTGACCTGGCCATTTGTGTGTATATACAGCCACTTAGTTTCCACTCCCTTTTTGAAGGTCACTTGACTTATTCTTCCCCTTTGTCCAGAAGTTGGGTGCAGAACCCCGGCTGGGTCAAACACATTCTCTTCCCTTAGATCTGACTCTTGCATGCAAAGTCTAAAGGATGGAAAAAGACTATATCCATTCCAGAATCAGTGCCCAGGAAAGAAAGACTGAGTGTTCACTGCTATTTCAATACCCAGAGCTGCCCCATTTCTTTTCTTATCCCTCTCCTGGTTCTGACTTCCTATCCATTATGTGACCTCAATATCCCTTCCATACATTACCTTTGTGCTTAAGGTAGACAAACTGTTTCTGTTGCTTATGACCAAAGATCATGGTACACCTTTAGATGCTTATTTGAACATATTTTAAAGTTCAAAGCCATCTTTCTTTTATTTATGATTTATGATTCAGTGTTGCATTTTTTAAAGAAAGGTACAAAACCACAGGTACAGAAATAGCATTTGGGTTAAAACAAAACAAAACAACTGTGTTTGCAGAGGGTAAAAGACCGTGAGAAAACACACCCAATACTGAGTTTTTGGGTTCAGACAGGGGTAAAGGATATGTTTAATTTCTATTTTTTTCTGTGCTCTAAATTATTTATGTGAGGCACATCACTTTAATAAATAATAAAAATATTAATTTATAGTAAAGGATATATAAAATGAGGGCTACATTATATAGTATAAAAGACAATATAGCATTTGTGGCCTTCTTTCAGAAGTTACACATGCAGTACTTGACCTCTTGTTCCAAATTTCTTGTTCAATTTCCTGCCAGGATTCTCAACACACAGCAGCAAGGTCAACTCTTAATCAACTCTTAATCATCATAGCGAGAGCTAGGATGGCGTGGGCTCACAGCAATCATCTCTCTGTAAGAACAACCACTCTACAACACATTTTATGGCTAAGGATGAATCACTCAAAAACACACTTGCTGGTAGAGTTTTACAGAAAGTCATACCAGTAAATAGTGGAAGCAATAGTATATGGGGGTCCAGTGAAGGGAAATCCAGCTTTTATCCATGGAGGTTTTAAAAGGCTTAAGAAGATCATTCCCTTCTGCTCAGTTAATTAATTCTAAATTAAGAATTCATTTGGCAATTGAAAAAGACAAAAAAAAACCTCTCATGTTTACCATTCTGTTTAAGAATAAACAGGATGAGAATGGCAAAATCCAAACTGATGACATTATCATGTGTAGTTAATGTGCGCTTATTTTTAAGCAGGAGGTCTTTAGTATATTTAAGTTTATTTTCTATGTGTACTTTTTTCCTATGTTGCTGAAACAAAACAAATCATCACAAAGTTAGTGACTTAAAACTACACAAATAGGTTCTCTTGCCATTCTAGACTCCAGAAATCCACAGTTAATCTCACTGAGCTCAAGTTAGCAGGGCTGATTTCTTCTGGAGGGTCTAAGGAAGAATCCATTCCTTCCTTTTTCCAACTTGTAATTGACTATTCTCATTCCTTGGCTCACACGCCATATCATGTCAGCTTTTCTCTCTATATATCCTATATCTCTATATATTTCTGTGTCTGATCTTGACCTCCCTGCTTCCCTCTTAAAGGATCCTTGTGATTACCTTGGAGCCATACAGCTAATCCATTATTATCACCCTATGTCAAGATCTTTAACTTACATCAGCAAAGCCCCTTTTGCCATATCAGGTAATGATCACAGACTCCAGGGATTAGGACATGAACAACTTCGGGATGGGAGAAGGAGAAATTATTTAACTTACCATAGAATGTATAACAACATTCTCTATTTGGCTAACATGAACCAAACTTTTGAAAATGTACAGGAAAAAATTTTAGTTAATAAAGGTATTTTAGTATCTGTTATTTGTGATAATTCTACTCTAATGTGGCCAAAAGTGCCCAAATTAGGAAATTTCATCTATTTTAATCACTTCACCATTTTTCCATTCAGAATTTTTGATAATTTTATGCCACATGGAGTTTTTGCCTTTGTATACCCTACAAAGCAAGGGTTTGCCAAGCAAAGTAATAACATAAAGAAGACTTCAGAGAGGTATCCTTAGTCTGTTTATCAAAAAATTGAAATAGTCCTTTGAAATACTTCTATGCAAATATTCTATGCAAATAGAAACCACTCAAATATGTATTTTTGCTTATTACTATAATGTAGACATATATCAGTCTCAGTTTCAGTTTATGTACCTGAAAATAATCTTTAAAACTCACACTTCTTTGAATACATTTAAAATTCAGACTGAGCACCTCTGTTTGTCCAAGTTAATAAGAATTTTTTCTTTTTTATCCTGCGTATTATATTACAATTGAATCAGTGATAACTAAACAGTCTGGAAACTAATTAAATAAAATGAAAATCCTTTTTAAAGACACAGTCACCATTTATAACAATTCAACATGTGAGTATATTTAGTACTTTTTTTGTTAAATTGAAAAGATCAAACACCATGATTTTTTCTTCTCAAATTATGCAATTTGGAGAGTATAGCTACACCCCTCCATATGTACACATGCTTCACTCACTCTCCAGCAAACCTTTGGTGCCAATACTATCACTTTCCCTTCACTTTCTCTCTCCCACCACTTCCCTCTGGTAACTACTATATTTTTCACAGAGTTTAAGAGTTATTTGTATTGTCAAACACCATTTTAAATTTAGAAATGCATTCCAATATAATCAACACCCAACAAAACTTAAAGAGCTTCACAATATTTACCATATACACTGACTTTTCTCCTATAGTCTTACTTATAATTACTGGATAAACAATTTTCACATCCTATAAATCATAGCTAACAGATGAAAAATCTGAACTTGTAGACATAGAAGAAGTTTGCATATGTCTCATGAGATAACCTGAAACCTGGAGAGACTCATGATCGGAATATCTCCTGGGAGATGTATCTAGAAGATCGGGGTTAGTATTTAAAACTGCTTTAGCATCTTACCCCTTTTTGTTTTGTATTCAGAAGCGCTTACACAAAAAATGGTTGTATCTGATTACACAAACTATTTAGAAACAGGACTTCAGTTCACCCAAACAACAATTTTGTTTGAACTTAAGAAATAGATTTGGTCATTCCAATTGTTTATAACTAGATAGCAGGTGGTGAATGCTTTTGATTTCTAAATGATTAGTTATTAAAAAGTTGGTTAAAAAAATACTTTGACTAAATAATATTACATCTGGAGTTTGCTTCTCATTATTACTGGAGTGGAAGTATATTGTTCTAGATGAAAAAGACGAGCTTTGAGCTGATACCTGCTGAAGATTGGAGATGAGTACACAGGAATTTGCTGTACTTTTCTCACTACTGTTATTGCACTTGACATTTTCCATAATAAAAAGGGAAAATCTATGTTGAAGATAGTTGAAAAAAAAGAACTAAAGTTAGCATCAAATACAACAAAGCAAAACTGAATTGTTAGTTGGCTTCATTTTTTTAAACAATATCTTTAGTGTCTGCAATGTAAACTCCTGGAGATGGCTTATATGTTCAGGCCAGAACTGAGTCGACAGGACTGAGGGATGGACCAGCCCAGCATGGCTGAGTCAGGCCTCAGAATGCTGGTGCTTTGAGGTCCCCTCTCCATGGTTTCTGGGAAGTCCCTGGGCAACCTCAGCCCACCTGCCATCTGAATGTGATTAGACCCAAGAAATTCATGGATGAACAATACGAGATTTCCATATATTAATAATTAATGATTCTGTGATTTTCCAAGCCATCATGGGATGAAAATTGACCATGATTCAATACCTGCTTCTCACTGAAAATAGGCATGTATGTACATGCACACCTACACTTGCACATTTAAAAATGTATAATTATACCCCTACCTTGTTCCCAAAAGGATTTAAGATATTTGTGCACATGTGAAATAAAACTTAAATAGTTTTGCCATTTAAAATGTCTCTCCCTAAAATAAAGCTCCATGAATATTTATCTTTCATTTGCATAAAAAAGGCAAACACCTTGTCATGAGCCCCTTTTATTCAGTTGGCTCACATCACTCAAGCTCATGAGAAACTTTCCCATTTATATACAGAATGTGAGCTTGCTCATGATTGAAATGTGATTAAAATCAGAAAAGTTGCCCAGTTAAGAATTTTGCTCTTCCTGAGTAGCAACCACTTCAAATTCTCATTTCATGATTCCTCCAACTGTTTTTTGGTCATGGAAATCGGAATCCCATCTCATAAATTTACACGTGTTAACACATGTCTTGCATAGAAAGACCCTTTTTGCTGGAGCTTAGTCTGCATTTTCCTTTATCCTCTCATTATCTGTCATCAGCAACAGTCTCAGAATCAAAAAGTTGGAAGCAATTTCCTAGCTAAACGAGAGTAAATGAAGCCAAATCTCCAAAGATGACTTTGACCATTGAGAGGCTAAAATCTTGGAGGAAAATGTTCTCCATGAGCACGGTTAGCAGAGCCATTACCCCACTTACAATCAGACAGTAGATTAAATCCCACTTGACTGGAATTCGTCTGTTACTTTGTAGGCCATGGGGGCTTGGCCCGTCTGGGTACCAGCAGGGCAGGGCACACTCCGGTAAAGTCCACTCCAACATGGTGGCTTAGGGAGAAGGAAAACAGTGAGGACATTTTAAATTGAGTGAATCGGTATAAAAATTAATAATCACAATTTTTCCTTTCGACATTACCAAAGAGCTATCAGTCTTAGGCACTGACTGAGAGTTGAGATTTCAAGGATGCCTAAATTCTGACCCCCACCTTCACTGTGCCCCTGAGACATGCAATTTGTCCTACCAGCAAGGACATGCTCATGACAGAAGCTCAGGAATATTGAATAGAATAACCAGTGGAAATATGGAAAAGGTAGTAAATGTGGTCACTGATGAACAAAGTTCTCTCAGATCATTCAGAGCTGCTTATAAAACTAGTTTTAAGAATGCAGGCTACAGATAATTCTCCAAGTTATCTGTGAAGCATTGCCCATCCATTCTAACCCCAAGTTCCTCCACATAGACCTTCTTGATTATCCACTTATGGGTCAGGTCCCAGCCAGGTGCTTTAGATCACTCGCTCTAGGATGCTATCAGAATCTCCTGGAGACCACTTGTAAGTAAGTACATACAGTTAGAAGTACACTTTCCAGGGGCAGAATCCAGAATTCTAAAACCAAGATTTTAAAAAAGCTCTAGTTAATTACTTAAGGGAAAACAGCTGTTCAATGCTGATCCTGATATGCCACAATTCCATGTCACATTGTCAGACTACCAGCCCCAGAATCAAAGCAGGACCCTAACAAATGGAGCCCACGAAGGAACATTTTTTTGTTAAGGGGAGGAGGCTGGGGTAT
The DNA here is from genome assembly GCA_004024925.1 of Scalopus aquaticus. NCBI lineage: Eukaryota > Metazoa > Chordata > Mammalia > Eulipotyphla > Talpidae > Scalopus > Scalopus aquaticus. Next base: position 52,675 of record PVIJ01005226.1, read on the forward strand.
GGTGGACTTTGGGTTAGAGTGACACTGTGATGTCTTAGTCTCAAGAGTCTTGAGACTAAGTCTGAATGTTGAGTTGTTCTACTGAAATCGGTTAGGACCTGATGAATGGATGCTATTTCCCTTGAAAAGGAAATTGCCCTTACCAACAAACCGGATGTTTATGGAAGGAAGAAAACTTTTTCTCTCTTGAGTTAGGTATTAGCTTTCTGTAGTGCCAGCAAGTCATAGGACAGGTTCCCTAGAATCCGGGCAGACAGGTGAAGGAGGAGTCTTGGAGCCCTTGGTGGCTTTTTCAGGCTTTTAATGATCTTTTGTAGTGAGGATACCACGTGCAGGGCAGGCAGCGGGGCCGGGGGGCCAGGAGACTGGCAGGCCTCCCAGCCCCTGGCGAATCTTTACTCTCTGGACTCCCTGATGTTCTCTAGTGTCTCTCTGCCACCACGCTTTGTTTTCTGCTGCTACCTCTGAGTCCTCTGTGATGCCGCCTTTATACGCTCAGTCTCTCCAGGCCCAGCTGTGCCCACTCACGCACACCCACACCCAGCATCAGGTGCCCGCCATCAGGGATGTTTGCAGGACCGCAGGCGTCTATCATTAATGCTAATGGCGGTAGGGCAGAAAATCCTGATCATTCTTTCATATACCCTACACTTGCAAAGGATAGTCTAGGTGGCAGAGGAAACTCTGGCATATGTGAGGCAGGCTGGGACCAAGCAATGAGCCAATTTGTGTTCTTAAATCTGCTACCTTTCCTGGTCCTTGGGGGGAGATTTTTCAAATGACTCAATTCCAAGGTGCCCTCCAGTTGCTGTGCATCAATCTCTAAAGGTGGGGTGGAAAAGTTCTCTTAGGTGGGATGACTTAGAAGGGCTGTCGACTGAAATGAGTGCGCTCTATTTTATGAACTAAATAGCAGGTAACTATATCCTCCTCTCTGCATTTAGTTCCCTTTCAGAACCCCCCAGCCCTCAGCACAGTCTTGTTTAAATATCCTCTCCTAATCTACTGTGCACTCTTGAGTTGTGTGTTCATGCTAGTGCCAAAAGAAAAAACATGATGTACGGCCAGGCCCAGGCTGGTGTGATGGTGGAAATGGCACCTGTAAGAATGTTCTATCAGGACTTAAATTTAACCCGAGAAATTGGGTTCAAATCCTGGTAGTTACTGTAGACTTAGAGATCAACCTTCATCTCTCTGGGTGTCAGTTTCCTCACCTCCTTAGTATTACATGAAATTAAAAAGATATATAATACATTTAACACAACATCTATAGGTCCCCAATACACAATTTTTGAAAACCTAGCTGCCTTCCCTATGCAGTAATAAGTAATTATTATCTCTGTACTACCAGTTTTTTGCTAAGAAAGGCAGCAATTTCCTCCTGTCTTCAATCGAAGGTGTGCCATGCCCAGGTGGAAGACAGTATCAACCAAATGGGTAGGAAGGGCAGCCCAAGGACACTGGGCCGAAGGACACTGTACAAAAACACAAACTTGTATTTGAACGATGACAGTTTCACTATTCAAATTTCATAATAGGTCTATATTAGAGAAAATGATTCAAAATTAGATTTCATCAGTCCATCAGCCAGCTGTATGTGAAATTGAATTTAACCTACACAAAGCTTTCTCAGGAAATCTCCTGCATTAGACAAGACCCAGCATTTACTTTTAAGAGAGAATTTTCCAAATGTAAAACCAAGCGCAAAAATGATCAGATGGGAGCTCTGCCAGCTCTCATTTTTCCATGTTTTTTGGATTTATTTATTCTTTAATGTAGACCAAACCACCAGAGTTTACTATCGTTGCCATTTGCCTTTAGCCAAGATCGAGTGCAGAGGTGACCATCACAGTTGGCAACGGTTACGGTATCTACTATGTCCATGCAATGTGCTAGGTGATGGGGCCAATTTTGGGTGGTAGCAGCAAATCAGGATACGTGAAGAAAAACAGAGCATGCTCCCTGCCAGAAGAGTACAGCAACCTAATTACTCTAGGTATAGGTGCACACCCTATGTATCTGTTTTGCTCTCCTTTTCTATTAATTTCTCTCTCACTCCCTTGCTGGCTTTCTTCAGCATACCTCTCATTTTTTATAGTAATGTTATTTAGTTTTCTTTTAACTGGGGTTTCATTTGCCCCCCTCATAAGAATGTAAAGCCCACCATAATATTCTCATTGCCTATCACTGTGCTTGGAACTGTGATTGGGCACTTAGCCAACCAATTCTTTAAAGTAAATGAATGAGTAACAAGCCAAACAATAGGGAAGATTCAAAATGAGAAAGATTAAGGAGATCAGAGCTTAGAGGAAGAAGAGAGAGCCCCTTAGTGCCAAGAGAAGATGGCCGGGGTCCCTTTCATGAGTGGTGACAGATCAACAGTCCTGCTAGACATGTGGGGATGGGTGTTGGTCACATTCCTTGTGTCCTTTTGGTAGACAACCACAGGAGTAATCACTGAGAAGCTACTGGGTGTTTGGAGGTCTCTCAAAAAGATAGAAAATTATACTTTAGTATTGACAGGTCTCTTGGGTCCTGAGGGCCCCTGGCGGTGTACCCTGTAAAGCCATCCCTCAGGCCATTCCAAGCCCTCCTCAGCACCTACAGTATCTTGCTCTCACATTGAACAGTTATAACTCACATTTATTAAGCACCTACTTAATGTTTAAAGCACAAGCTGTGTCCCTTAATGCCCACAGCAACCCTATAAAGTAGGTATCACTGAGGAAACAGATAGAAAATAGGTAAGTACTTAGCAAGCTCACCCAAGTAGGAAGTTCTGATAGGGTTCAATCCCAGGCATCCCATTCCCAATCCTTTTCCCTGGAACTCTGCACACCCCTGCCTCCCAAAGCTGCTTGGATATATTTTGGTTGATTTTGCTCAACACTCTAACCCAAATGGAGTTTGTTAAATATTTGCAAGCAGTTCTTCAGTTTGACAGCCTATTTGGGGAAATGCTATTAAAACATCTTTTTTATTTTTTAAGAATGTGGGAGATCAATTAATTTATATGACAGTAATTTGGTCTTCACATACACTAGGTTGTTTTCATCAACCTGATTTTTCAACATCTTCCCTGCTCAAGAGAAGACCCTGTCCTGGTCTAACCCAGTCTGGGGGTCCACTGGACAATCTGCTAATTTGTTGAAAGTCTTCAGAGGTGTCCTTGCACCACTTGACAAATCCACCTCCTCTTCCTCCACAAGCTGCCTTTTGGATTCCATCCCCACCTTAGCTGCTACACAATCTCAATGCCAGCTGGAAGACTGTGCACATTGCCACAAGCCAAAAGCTCATGTAGAACTGGGCAATGCTGCTATTACTGAGAAATTGCTGGGAGCATGCAAGATGCCAACAGATCCTCAGGCTCAATGGTCTAACATGATGCAGAGGCAAAAAAAAAAAAATAAGTCCAGTTTTCTGGAATTCTCAGATGCAGTGTTGGGTTTTTTGGTGGTTTTGTTTCATGCTGACATGTAGTTGTTGGAATTACTCTACAGGTGGGAGTGTGTGTGTAGAGGGGGAATAAATCCTTTTGGTTTCTGAGCAGAGCTGCTGTGCAAACCCATCCCTGTCAATAGCAACACCTGGCTCTGTTAGGAAGGAGTATGGGGAGAACCAGCCTTCTGCTGCCGTTTCCCCACCCCGCAGGAACCTGGGATACCAGAGCTCGATTACTCTTTATCTCAAAACATAAAACGTATATAAAGATTTTAAAAAGGACTTAGTGTGGTGCCCCCACACAGTGTGACAGAATAGAAAAGTGTGTGTTTTTTATATCTCGGGTCTGCTACATTTCTCATCAACCTATAGATAAATATAAATTTGTTTATAGTCAAATTCTGGAAAACTACTGAAAGATAGTTTTAGTCCTAGATGGAATATCAATTTACACCGTTTCTATAATGAAGTCATTCTAACAAATTCTTTTGGAAACATTTCTAAAAGCCTGTAACCAGAAGCAGACAAGCTGAATCTTTTAATTGAGCAAGAATTTTCATATACACTTTAACATATGTCATCGGGGTCATCTATCTGCTGTGGAGATCCTAAAATGGTGTAACTAGTAATAAATGGTGCCAGACCCTGAATACAGTTATCTTTTTAGGTGGTTATTACAATTTCTTAGAAAACAGTTTTGTATCATGTACATATGCATATTCTGTACCCTGGCCACTTTCATTGCCAAAAACTAAAAATTTTCTAAGATAGACCCCCAGGCATTGTAATTTTATCAAGTGCTTCAGCTATACAGACATGTGGAAGAAAACTCATTACTATTTGCAATAGTCAAAAAGTAGAAGCAACCATTATGTCTATCAGCAGTAGAATGGGTAAACTGAGTCACATAATAGCATTCTTCACAAACATAAGATGAAAAACTGCCACAGGCACCAACAAGCATGAATCTCACAAACAAGATGTTGAGTGAAAGTCAGACACAAAAGAACGCTATTGTTTGAGTGCACTTGCTTAACGAAGTTCAAGTCTCTATGAAGGGTAGACATACTGATGTTCACATTGCAGTTGTTACCTGGACTATCTATTTTGCATTCCGATGGGAGTGTACTTCATGATTTACATGATTTAAAAATGATTTAAATAAAATGAATAGGAAGGAACTAAAATGAATGCATAACGACCATGTTCTCGATTTGAAGAAAAAATGTCTAGTTTCATCTTCATTCTTTTTCCTATTTAAACCTGGGTCTAGAAGACCAGAAACCAAAGGCAAATCATGGACTTTCTGGGAGTTTTTATATCCTTTAAGCCAAACCAGTGCCCAATTCCCCGGCCATCTGTGAAGCACACCTCGTCCTGAACTCCAGGGTTCCAGATTCCTTGGGACCAGCTTCCTAAAGGTTTTGTACTTGATGAACAAATTGCCCTGCCAAGAAAGCATCAAATTCTATCAAGTTTAATTAGGCAATTTCTGTCTATAAATGACATACCTCCTGTACCTGAGGAGACACACCCATGCACTAATAGGATGTGACAGCTTCATCACCAACAAAGCCTCCCCCGCCTTCAGTTCTCTTCAGAGGTGAATACCTCCTGCCTGGGAGGTGCTGACAATCTTGGGAGGGTTTGAAAGAAAATGAATTTGGTGAAGTCTTAAATAAGAGACTGTGTGGATCCGCAGGCCCACCCAAGGGCCATCTGTGCTGCCAATGAATGTGTGTTGGGGTGAGGGGGTCGGTTCATTCCATAATCACCTTTTCAGACCAGAATACATACTTGTTGGAGCTGTAGCATTCTTTTCATGAAGTTCTAACTTAAAAAAAAAAATAGACTTAAAAACTTTTTTTGTCAAGGTCATAAACAATATACTGTCCAGACTGAGGAATCAAAAAGTACCACCTTAGTAAGCATCCTGGACTCAGTTGCCCTTATAATCTCATATTGTTATCAGCTCTAAGGCAAAAGAGAAAACATGTATTTGTTTCCCTCTGAATAAATAAACAACTGACTGAAAGCTGAGGTTTCTGAGTTTTAACAGAAATAGCTCTTTCAATGCTGACTACAAACACATTCTTTTCCAATGTATTTGGGTTGGGGGAAGGAAACATCCAGTGAACTGGAAAGAAAAAAAGAATTCCCCTTCCCCCTCCAGCTCCCCTGAACCATAGTGAGGCCTTTTTGAAATGTTTAAGTATTGGGGGGAAAGTTTGTGGGTGATTATATAGCGCCAGTTCAAAGAAAGAGATACGTTCTTTATTTCTCCCAGGAGACTTTTATGGGAAAAAAAGGAAATGTCAGGAACAGCAAAGGGAAAACCAAACCACAGGCTGTGAAACCCTCGAAACCAGTAGTTCTCAAAATGTGGTCCCCGATTGGTCGCTTCAGCACCACCAGGCAACTTTCAGAAAGGTAAATTATCTACCCCACTCTACACTCATCAAATCAGTTTCTAATTGTACCAGGGTTTTTAAAGGTCTGATTGCATTTTCACTGTCTTTTCTTAAAGTAAAAATAACTACTAACACCTTGGATTTCTTCCAGTCATCACTTTGAGGTACTTGTGTGAACAGACGCTGTCCGCTTCCTCTAAGCCATATTATTTCAGAGTAGCAGAGAACAACCCAGTCCTGCCTTCCTGTGTGTCCTTAGGTGGCTGAGTGTGAACTGGGTCACTTCCATGGCTCATTGATCTGGCTTTTCCATAGCTGATAAAAGAAAAAGGAAAATTACCCAGTGCAATTTCCGAGAAGCAGCTTGTTTCTTGTCTTTAATTAATTTCTTCTTCCTTGCAGAAACTCTATTACAGTTAAAAGAGGATTCCCTGACCCTCTGTGAGAGAAAAAGACCTCTTTTCCTGTCTCAGAATCCGTGAGATACTCTAGGAGAGGGAGAGTGGCACATGGGCTTGGTGGAGGGGAGGGTGACTAGGACAGGTTGGTCATGAGGATCAGGGGAAGTGGCAGTAAAGTCTAGAACAAATCAGGGGAAGAAAACCATGAGAGGTGTCCTTGGGGAAAACAAACCTGGGAGTCATAGTGCCAGGATACTTGTCTGACTCTATTTAAGATGTGGTTTGTCTTTGTAAAACCATTTTGGCTCCTTTTAAAGTAAATTCAAATAAGTGAAGAAGAAATATGTGACAATAGGTGTGCTCTCTCCAGCAGTACTTTTGTCCTTATTCCATTTTATCACAGACCTCTTAGTGGATGTTTGTTATTTCAATATGGAGATTTACTATATCAGGAAGGAATATACATAAACAATTCTAACTTCTTTCAACCTTTCCTAATGATTATTGGAAGGCATGAGAGAACCCAAAACACTTACAGAATCAAGAAATATTTTAGGAAAGCTTGAATAATTTGTCAGATTTACAGATGTTTCCACAAAGGAGGATGTATACTAACATGGAAGTCAGATAGATGGCATTCCATTTCCCATTTTATCAGGGAATCATGGAGTGAATTTGCACTATAGTCTTGACTTCCCAGAGCCCTGGGCTCCTCATCTGTAAAATAAAGGGTTATAATTCCCAGTCTCAAAGATGCATTTTAGTTGCAGCTTCTTAAGCATTGTTAAACTTAATATCAATAGGTGGAAATAACCCAAATGTTCATCAACTGGTGAGTGGGTAAACAAATTGGCATATCCATAGACTGGAACTTTATTCAGCCATAAAAGAAACAAAGTGCAGTTGTATGTTACAACATAAATGAATCTTAAAAACATTACGATAAATAAGACAGTTACAAAAGACCACATATTCCATTCCTAAAATGGGAGGGGAAATATAAAGAAGTAGAAATAATTTAGTTTTAAGGAGATTAGGAAGTGTAGGAATAAGGAAATGATAGCTAAGAGTATGGAATTTCTTTCTGAGATGGTAAAAATGTTTTAAGATTCACAGATCTAGCTACACAAATCTGTGAATACACTAACAACTATTGAGTTGTATACTTTAATTGGGTGAATTTTATGGTATGTGAATTATATCTGAACAAAACTATTTTGTTAGTGTCTGTAAAGTTGTTTATTATTTTTTTAATTATACTATTTTTTTAATTGAGATAACATTGACTTACAATACTGTATGTGATTTAGGGGTACTAGTTCACACAGCTCTTCAGATGTATGTTACCACACATATCCATTAAACACCCATAATCATCCACCACAGTCTTTTGGGCCCATCTTCTTTATCCACTCATCTGTCTTTGGGCACTAAGCTTGTTTCCATAACTTGACTATTGTACATAGTGTTGCAGTGAACGTAGAAGTGCACATATCCCTTTAAATTAGTGTTTTTGCAATCTTCAGGTAGATATCTTGGAGTAGGATTTCTAAATCCTACAGTAGGTCTATTTTTAATATTTTGAGAACTCTCAATACTATTTTCCATAGGGGCTGGACCAGTCTACAGTCTTACAAACAGCATGCAAGGGTGCCTTTTTCTCCACATCCTCACCAATGCTTGATGTTTCTGGTCTTTTTCACAGGAGCCACTCTCACAGGTGGTATCCCATTGTGGTTTTGTTTTTTATTTCCAGGATGATATGTGGTTGATGATGAGCATTTTTCCATGTACATATAACATATAGATATGACTATCTGTATGTCTTCTTTAGGGAAGTGTGTGTTTAGCTTTTCTGCCCCCCCCCTTTTTTTTGATAGGTTTCTTTGTACATCTTGGAATTTAGCCCCATGTTGGATATATGCAAATATCTTCTTTCACTTGGTAGGGTGTCTTTTCATTTGAATGACAGTTTATTTTGCTGTGCAGAAGCTTTTTGGTTTAATGTAGCCCTAATTGTTAGTGTTCACTTTGCCTGTGGGTTTGAATCTTTAAAGACATACCTGAAGCCTATGTCTTAGAGTGTTTTATATATATTTTCTTCCATGTATTGATTTTAGGTCTTACATACAAGTCTTTAATCCATTTTGAATTTGTTTCTGTGTCTGTTGTGTATACACGAAAATGAACATAATAGTCTAGTTTCATTATTTTGCATGTGTCTGTCCAGTTTTCCCAATATCATTTGTTAAAAAGGTTTTCCATTCTCCATTGCATATTATTGGCTCCTTTGTTGTAAATTAGCTGTCCGTATAAGTGTGAGTTTATTTTTGGGCACTCAACTTCATTCCATTGGTCTGGCTCTGTTTTTATTCCAAAACCATACTGTTTTGATTTCTATAACTTTGTAGTATAGTTTGAGGCCTGGGCATGTGATACCTCCATTCTTCTTTGGTCATTTTTGCTTTGACTATTTGGGGTCTTTTGTGATTTCATGTAAGTTTCAGTAATGTTTTCTCTACTTCTTTGAAGAAAGGCATTGAATTTTGATAAGGATTATGTTGAACTGATATATTGCTTTGGGCAAAATGACCATTTAATAAAGTTATTTTTAAAAGAGTCTATAAAAACTATGTTTTCATAAGTGGCTAAGTTTTCAATGAGAAACAAATCCATGGAGTTAAACCAAGAACACTTTTATGAGATAGATAAGAATAATCATTTTGTATAAAAAAAAGATTCACAAGGCTTGGCACCACTGCCTTAAGATAAAATATGGAGGAAAATTGAACCCTAGGCCATTAAGCATTAAAAGGGAATGATGCAAACCAAATGAGTTGAAAAGTGGAGAAATGAGGTGAGGGAAACTCACATGAAAATCAACATGAGGAGTCTGCTGACTTTGCATTGGTGGGGGTGGTGTCAGTGACATGAAAACAGTGTCTAATTGAGGACAGCAGTTGCTCAGTGTCCTTGGAGGCAGTGGAGTGTCCAGGCTAGCCACAGTGAGAACAGGTTGGTAAGAAAGCAAGCACTGGCAGGTAACTTGGCAACACGCACAGGGAGGGGCCAAGGGCAGACTGGGGGCAAAGGCCGGAAGCAATTACTAGCTCACCCAACTGTAACCACCACAGTGTACAAGCCATCTGCGGGCTTTTAAAAAAAAAAAAAATGTCCTCAGCAAGACCCAAATGTCAGAAGCAAGAGTTCAAACCTGACCAAGTCAAAATGTAGACTCCTGAGTCAGACCTTGACCAATGTTCCAAACTGGAAGAATGTTGCATGCATCCTTTGAGAAAAAGTATATGATGTTGATGGAGGAGATATAATGCTTCTTACCATCCTCAAACCAATACTTTGCCTAGGCTCTGCCCACTCCGGGAAGTGCCCAGTGGAGACTCTGGAACTATTACAGTGCATGTGCCCTTCTCTGTGTCTGACTTGATGCAGTGTAAACAAACACTGGGCAGATTTTCTGAGGATCCTGAAAGATTTCCAGATGAGTTTCAGGCCCTGGCCCTAGCATTTGAACTAATGTGACAGGATATTCATATCATCCTCTCCACCTGTTGTACTATTAAAAAAGAAGAGAATCTGGGCTAAAAGTCAGCAATTTGCTGACAATCTGGCAAGCGGACAGCCAGACCAATATAATGTGGGAAACATTGCGGTTCCCAATAGTGACCCTAACTTAAACTATCAGAGTACGTGTAGACCTAACCAAGAAATATCATATGATCACATGTCTGATAAAAAAATAAATACATAAAAGTATATCCAAACCTGTAAATTATAATAAGATCAGGAAAATCACTCAGGAACCTGGTAAAAACCCAACTCTCTTTCAAGGGCGACTAGTGTAAGCCATTCGTATATTCACAAGTCTCGACCTTAATTCAACAGAGGGTCAGGAAATTCTGGGGACTCACTTTATTAGTCAGTCTGCACTGGATATTCACAAAAAAACCTCCAAAAATTAAAGAGACCCCAGAATCCGCCACATCAGCTCTTAAAAGTGGCTTTTAAAATCTTTAATAGGGACCAACCTGAAGGGCTAAAAAAAAAAAAAAGTAAAAGAAGGCTGCGGTGAGTGAGAAAAGACAGGCTCAATTAATAGGTGCCGCCATTGCCGGCACCCTGCAGACCCAGGCTTCCCCAGGCTCGGGAACACAGAAGACGACCTACAAAGGAGGAGCCCCAACAGCCCCGTGTTACAGGTGCAACAAGTCTGAACACTGGAGCAACAATTGCACACAACCTGGAGATTCATCTGGGCCGTGCCCCAGGTGCAAAAGAAAGGCCACTGAAAAAGGAATTGTCCCTTTCTCTGTAGGGAGGAGGGACCCAGTCCCTCCGCTGCCAGCCCGCCCACTGGAGGACGAGCGACAGGGTCCAGGGCCCGAGGACGACGCCGGCTCCCTGGCTGACCATCTCCACGACTGAGCCTAGGGGAGCCCTGGATGTCGCAGGTAAAAATATTAATTTTCTGATTGATATGGGAGCCACTTACTCTATACTCACCCAACATTCTCTACCTTCCCTTCACAAAATATAGTGGGAGTAGATGGAAAACCACAGTAATACCAATCCACCCATCCTCTACTCTGTTTCAGTACTTAAGAATTTTCAGTACTTACTACTCATGTTTCAGTAACTTAAGAATTTTTCTAGTCCAAAAAAAAAAGAAAATTCCAATTAGTGATCAAATATTTAACCACCAAGAAAACATCAATAAATTCCAAAATTAGAAGTATTTCAAACCACTCTCCTTGCAATTCAGTAAAATACTAGTAATGTAATTTTTAAGCAAAAGACCCTTCTCCTTCAAAATTAAAAATAAAAATTGTTGTAGAAAAAAAAAAGAAAAGAATTTTTCTAGTCCTCTTCAACCTGCAGATAGGACTAACACTTTTTGTATCTAACCATTTAATCTTTTTATAAGTTTGCTTCTAACGGACTTCAGTCTCCTGCTTCTAACGGACTTCAGTCTCCTGCAGACCTACTTTTGCATATATGGTGCTGCTGAAAACTTCAAGTTGTCATCATCCTGAAATCCAAAAGGGGTTTTTCCTAATACCTGCTTTGCCTCAAAATGGATGATATAAAACCTTGGATTCATCATAGTCGGATAAAACCTTAACGTTTAAGAGGGTGGACTACAGACCCACAATACTTTCCTAAGATCCCTACTAAACTCGGGGTGATCTTGCTCATGACACTTTGTGTCCCTAACAAAGGTAAAAACTAGTAGTTTTCACTGGTCCTGCTAACTACATGCACAGCCAGCCAAACCTCCTGCTGAGCTCGCGGCTGACCCCTCACCCCATCACTTCAGGGCTCCCTGGTGGGTGTTGCCCTTCCAAGAGAAACATTAGATTTAGAACAGCTCCTCTGCTAGGAGCAAATATCCCATTGATATGCTTTTTAGTCCAACAATGCTCCAAAAAGGGGTTGTTTCTCTGGTAAAATCTGTTTCCATGTCACAACCCTAAAACTAACTGGTTTATTGCTCATCTTGTTAGTAAACCAGTCATTCAAGGCTGGCCCCAAATGACTGTACATGTTAATGAGGGCCCTTAGCCACTTCTATCTTTCTTACTCTCTTTAAACCTTACATACACAATCTCATAATCAGATTTGTTTCTTCTAATTTAGGGGAAACACTTCAAGTTAAATTCCTCTTCAGCAGAACACAGCCAACCCACAGAAGAAAAATAGGCTGTCCAGACACCCCACTCCTTGGACTCCATGGGCCTCCTTTCAAAACCAACAATAGGTAGCTCAGGGACTAGTGTCAGGAAGACCATATCCTAGGCCCTCTCAAGTAGGGCCAACTCTGCGTCCCAATCCAGCAGGAAGCAGCTACAGAAAACTGACCACCTTCCTTCGACTCCCCAAAAGATTTTGGTCTGGATATGGCCGGGGCAGGGAGGGGGGGCGGTGAATGAGAGAGGAGATATAAGGCAAAATAAGATTAGAATTAGACCCACACAAGGAAGTGGGGGTAGAAGAAATCAACATAACCATTAGCACAATCCCTAAGTGCCAGCTCCTAAATTACAAAGCACAGGTAAGAACTAGACGGCAGTCTAGGGGCAAAGATATAGAGATTGAGCCCATTGTAGAATCTCCGGTCTCTTTTCTAATTCTAGCTAGCCAGTAAACAGACAGCCATCTTCAAAGTTGAGCCCCTCCCAACTAAAAAAGGCTGTATCAGTGCCATCCGGGCAAGAATTCGGGGCAGCCATTTCTCTGCCCACCTGTGCCTATGCAGGTGTTTTCCTTTACCATCTCTGTCCCTCTGCAGGGCAGCGGCCTGCCTGTCTGCCCGTGACCTGCACCATGCAGGCCTCTCTTAGCAAGACTGCCCCCCTCAGAGGGGCAGCTCTTCCTGTCCACTTGTGTCTATACAAGTGTCCTTTACTTCCTTGTCCTAATAAACATGTTCTTTAAATATAACTGAGTTTCTGCCTCGTGGAGAAACTTGTCCCGTGCCATTGAAGGGAGCTCTGGTGAAACCTTTCCCAGAGTGAACCCAAGGACCCCGCTCCGCTCTCCAAACCATCGACTCTATAACGACATCAATGTGGCACTATTGTACTACATTACCATAATTCCTACATTACATACCAAGGGGGGTGGGTAATTATGAGACCTAACAGGCAAGATGCTCCTCCTTCCTCACAAAGGCACAGTCGACAGCCAGGCCTCACTGCTCCTTTAGCACAGGCAGAAATGCAAAGTCTGTGGGATTGTCAAGAAAGGGTCAAGATCTACTGACAGTTCAAATCTTTAACCCTTGAAGGGCGGGCTCCTTAGATTATGCAGTCTACTCAGTCCAAGGCACAGGCAGGGATCAACAGAATCAGGATTGCCTGGGAATTTGTTAGAAATGCGCCTTCCTGTTAACTCAGATACTTGGGGTAGGGCCTGACAATCTTTTTCAAGATTTACTGAATTAATCACCACTGCAAAGTAAATTCAAAGTTTAATAAAAGAGAACATTTTTAAAGAGGTTATTCAAAGACAAACCAAGGAGACCAAACCCTGGAGACCAAGATCGCATTTCTCTGACTTACTGTTTCCCCTCTTAGCTGTCCCCCTACCACTGAGGAGTTTTTGGCCTTGGGTTATATAGGTAAGTTGCATACACAGATGCGTAATTGTTTTTCCTTAATAAAGGAAAAAAACACCTGGTTAATTTCAAACATTTTCATTTAACTAAAGGATGTTGGTTTCTTACAGAATTAATTAATGAAAAGGAGGGCACAGGCAGGCTGTTGTCTCAAGCACCTTCTTGAAATTCACAAACACAGCAGAGGCTCAGTGTGGGGGCTTTTCAGGTGTTTCCTTTGTTTCTCAGTTTCTGGCCACAGGTTTTTTCACAGGGAATAAAACCCCTGGTGCTACTGCTCTGAAGGCAGTCCTGACAGGGCAGGGTTGGACATTTTTCAAGAAAGCAAAATGCAGAATTTCCCTTTTTGGGGCCACAAAGAAGACACACTGAAGCTGCAGAACTGCTGGCTAAGTCACTCCTTACTCCTGTCACCTGAATATGGAGCGCCTGGGAGCTGAATCCTGCAAACTTGAGCCAGAGGGTTGGACAGGGATTGGGGAGGAAGAAGAACACTGCAGTGACATGTGCCAAGGACAGACGGCTGTCTGTGCTTCTCCTGAGCTAGCAGGGCTGCACCCACCTTCTCTCCCATAGGCCAGAGTGCCCCCTGCCTTCCGCGGGAATACTCCTAAATCTTGCACAGCTTATCCAAGGGCTGTAGAGACGAGGTGGCCAACAAAATGAAATTATGTGTTTTAGATTTCTTTGCTTTTCCCCTGAGGGATCCTCAACTTTTCCAGAACCGATTACCAGCCTGGGGCATGAGGCACTTCTACTCACCAGGTACCCTGCTGGGCGTGCATGGTGGGCGCTCCCAGTTATGTGCAAACAGACTCAGCCACACCCCCTTTCAAGCCTGCTGACCTCAAGGCAGCCCTGCTTCCAGCCTTGTGTCCTTGGACTGGTCTGCTTGGGGACTTCATCTTACCTTCTTTGCCCCTCTCAGCCATTCCCTGGTTCTGGATTCCAATCCTTCACCCTGATTCTATTTGGTAGTAGTGGATGGAGGCAAGATGTCCTTCACTCCAGATCAAGTTATTGGGGAATTTGCTGCACACAATTCTTGCATTCCACAGTCTGGTATTATGGAGACAGAGAGAGATTGCTACATGATTACCTGACTTAGGTGCCCTTGGGAAACACTGTATATTATGCCCTCTTTATAAAGCATATTAACCATTTTAAATTCCCGAGAAATCTTGCAACCAAGATATCTATTGAACTTTATTTGCCGATTTTCCTCAAAATGTACTGGACCTCAGAACTGTTTTTCACGGGAGACCTATCTGCTTCTCACTGGGCATGACTGACCTGTGGACAGCATTTAGGATGCTGGGATCCTACACTCCTCCCTGCCCCTTAGGGGATACTATCCCTGTTACACTTCTCTCTGCTGGGTTTGTCTGACAGGGGCTCACTGTTTGAAGCCTTCTGAGGATACCCATTCTGATTCTTGGAGTCCCCCCTCAGCCCAGAATCCCCAGTGTGGAGACTCTGTCTCTGGAGCATGGCAGCCTCTCATTTTGCTCCTCCCTATTGTGAGGAAGGACAGACCAGTCTCTCCTATTTCGAAATCCAAAGCCCACTCAGGTTCTCCCACTGAGTTTCTGGTTTCCTGCCTGGAGAAAATTTCTGATGTTTCCTTAATCCTAGGACAGAGAAAACTGTGATTGGCGAGAATGACCAGACCTTTCCTAGGGCAGGACCCCACCCTTTCTCCCTGGGGGTTTCTTTGGATAGTTCAGGGATAGTTTCTCTAATTCACAACTACAAAACAGAACAGGTTCCAGGCATATTAAAATGGAAACTTAAAGGAAACAACTGAAATGTAGACCTGACCTTGGGAGGAGGTCGGGGTCAGAGCCAGAGAGCAGAGCTCAGGAGTAAGGACAGTGAGGGCAGTCGGGCTTCTTAAAGGTTGGAAGGGAGGAGCAGAACATGAAACTTAAATTATGGGTATCAAACTGTACAGTTTCTGTGTGTTCATTTGCATCTCCAAGCTAGAAATCCCTCATTTTTTTTTCTCTCAATAGACCCATTAAATTGCATTAACTTGGAAAGGGCTAGAGTTGTTACTGTAAATACTAAGAAATTTAGTATTTCTTCAAATGTTTTACTGTATACCTTTAGGAAACAGAGAAAGGAAAACGCATGTGATGTAACTTCTATATATGAATTGCCACAAATGTCAGCTATCTTTCAGAATTTCTTGCAAATGACGTCTCATCTTTGAAGCTTAGGATGACATTCAGCCGCCATCTAAACTGCAAACAGTGTGGCAGTTAATTCGGTTGGTTAGAGCATGGAGCCAATAAACTCTGCAAACTCTTCCCAATCCACCTATTGCCCACCCGAAAGTACTATGAGTTGTAGAGCTCCTTATATCTGAGGAAATATTTCTTATTCTAGTTGAGATGTCCTATAGGAGCAAGCAAAAAATATAAGAACAAAGGTAATTTGCTTTTAAAAAACAATTAGGCTATAAAAACAAAAATATAGACAACACTTTATTCACTCAATACTAGTCAAAGTGATTTGAAAAATGGAGTAGAGGGAAGGAAAGAGGAAAAGCCACCATCTTAGTGATCCTACACAATCTCCCTTCTAGAATGAAATAGATGCTTTTTCCCTTCATATAGCAAGCAGCCTCTATCTAGCCTCTCTCTTTTGAGTCTTTGACAAAAGATTCTTTCTAATTATTAGGCAGCACCAACTCTAATTCACTCATTGTCATAAAAGCCCGAGATTATGTTCTGTTTCTCCTAAACTGGTCACCTAATGAAACTGGCTCAAGGTAAAAATCAAAAGCACATACTCCTGCTATCTTTAGCTCTCCTTAAGAAAGTCTGTCTTTTGCTTTCCAGAACAATCACAAGCCCCTCAGCTACTTATAGAATTGTACACAGCTTCTCTCTGGCACTTTCTCAAATTTAGCACTCGCATTCTAATAACAAAGATAACAAAGGATCTGTCCCCAACGTGTGCAGCATGCTCTAAAGGACACATTCATGTCCATGGTCCATGGAGATAACAGTGCTTGGGGCCAGGCCCTAATCGGGCTGTCTTTGTTGGTAACGTTCTTTCTCATCCACAGAGCTTTAGAAGACAAAAATCAAAACAAAGTGTTAGCAAGAGAAACACTCAGTCCTTGGCTGGTCTTCTACAGGGACCTTATTTTCTAAATGCATCTGGGATATGTTTTAATCAGATATAGGAAGGCACAGACAAGGAAATGACTGTTACTAGGAAGATTTTACTCACAGATGCCTAGAAATAGGAGGAAAGATGGGCCACCCAGGGTCATACTGGAAAGCACCAGGGTTGCTCAGGAGGCAGACGTGAGGGGAAACACAGCCTTTATTGTGATTTTCATAGGAAGGAATGGAAGAGGCAAAGGAAGTATTTCGGGTCAGCAAACATGAATAATTTTCCTAGGTTCTGGGCACTCTAGGGCGGTCCTTCATTGTCCAGTACCTGACACTGGGGTGATTTGGGGCAAGGAGGATATTGGCTTGGTGTGAGAGAGGTGGTGGGGTTTTTTGTTTGTTTGTTTGTTTTTTATAGTGTAGTGTATTTTAATAGCAAGTTTACAGGAACAGCACAGAAAACATTTAAAATATTTACTTGCACGTAGGACAACTGAGTCAGAAGGAAAAGTGCAATGAATGGATGGAATCCACTGTGTAATAAAAATGCTACAAATACCATTTAATCGCTGTTCTAACAAAATCCAAATGCTGACATTGCCTGAAAAATTTAGCATGTTTGTTTATAATTGTTATAAAATTGAACTGCTGAAACTTGTTCACTGAAACATTTTGATTTGCATGAATGCTTTACATCCCCACATTTATATTAAAAATCCACACACAATGAAAATGGAGAAACTAACAATAGTTGATTTCTGTCCCCTATTTTTCCACTTGTAATCATATTCTTAGGTACCTTTTGACCCCATGGGAAAAAAATATCTAATGTTTATAACTCCCAATAACAAAAAAGAAAAAAAAATTTTTTAGAGTGAAATGTTTGCCATCATAGTGGATTCTTAAGCACATTCTCTACGTATTCCATGTGCTAGAGGGATATCTTTTGGCATAATTGCTACACGATTGGCATGGATAGCACAGAAGACCAACCAGATATGCATCACTTGCCTCCTGCAAAGCACAATAGTTGCACTCTAGAAGTACACATATGTTTTGAAGTCCTGAGTAATTTCTCACACCAGACGCTGGAAGGGAGTTTGCTAACCAGAAGCTCAGTGACTTCTGGTAAGGTCTCCTTTCATGGAGTGCCGCAGTATCCAATCTGTAATGTCAGCGGTCTCTTCACCCTTCCAGGAGAGGGCGCACTCTTGTGAGTGCCTTTTGGAGCCAGTTGCTTTCTCTGCACTTTACCACCAGTCGATTTGCGATTTGAGGGCAGTCTGCTTTGTAGGAGTCACAAGGTACAGAGATCTCCTTACTTAACCTCTTCTTTGGCTGGAGCCCTTGGGCTAGAAGCTGTGCTGTCATTAGAGAGAGCAACAGTGGCCTGGGGCCGCTAAGAACACAATTGAAAGCAAGAGGAGCTGGTGTAAAGGAGGTAGCTGGGGACTTAGAATGCAGTTTGCAAATGGAAGGCAGGCTCATAAGCAAGTTGTATACTGTTTCTAAGAATAAGCTTGCTCTGGAAGGGGCAGTCTCTCTAGGATTAGCAAGACGCTGTGATGTCAAAGCATCAAAAAATGGGGGGAGAGGGGGCAGAGAAAAAACAACTACAATTAATATACCTCGGATGTCCCCCCTAAAAATTCTAATTTCCCCTTTCTCCTCTATGACTAGTGTAGTGTGTAATTAGCCCACAGATGTGCAGATCTGTGCCCTCATCTGTGCAGGAAGCTTCCCACAGCGTGAACAGTCCATCCTGTTTAAGCATCCTGGTTAAGAATGAGTTAAAGACACTTGCATGTCAGACTCACTTAGCAAATTTATTAAAAATATAGCTCCCTGGTGCCATTCCAAACTCAAAGAATCAGAATTTTCTCAGGTGGAATCAAGGCCTTCTGTGATGCTTAATTTTATGTCAAATTGGTTGCCTAGATATCTGCTGAACATCATTCTAGTATGTCTGTGAAGGTGTTTCTGGATCAGGTTAACATTTCAGCCCACAGGCTGAGTAAAACAGATGTCCTCTCCGGGGTAGGTGGGATTCATCCAGTCTGTTGAAGTCTTGAATGGTGCACAAAAGGCTGAGGAAAGAACTGGCTCTGTCTGCTGGACTGCGGTAGAGCTGAGCATCAGTCTTTGTCTTTGGAATCAGACTTTAGGGGAAGAGCAGAACTTATACTTAGCTTGTAGTTACAAGAGAATCCAGCATGGGGTACAATGAATGTTCCTCCCTGAATGGCTTTTACAGCCAAATATAAGATATTGTACCCAATAAGCTATCAAGGAATTAACCCGAAGCATACACAGAATACAGCTGTCCCTCCTCTATAGTGAGGGGCCACTCTGCTTTTCTTGGGTTAAACAGCATGTGCCCATCGCCATTTCTGGGTGATTGTAAAATACCACTATCTCCCTCTCCCATGTCCCAAGCCCACTAGTCACACTGGCCTGGAAAACTGCTTTTCCCATAAAATGAGCTACAGGGAAAGGAACCTCCTTTGTGTACATGGCTATGTCAACACAAAGGCAAGCGTGCCCTGGCCGTGCGCAAGGTCTGAGTCACGCCTGGTGGGTTCTGACCCTGGCTTGAGTCTATAATTTGTTGGAAGTTCAAGCAGATCTTAATATGCAAGGGGTACCCATTATCAAAGGAATCCTGTGAGGTGGCCGCAGCAGGAAGCTCTCCATTCACAACACAACAAAACACCGAGTGTACTCCAAATAAGTTTCACATTCCATGTATGAGAACCCCACAAGAAGTGCTGAGGCCATAAGCGATGAAGAAGATTCTGTATAAGCCCCGAATATGGACACAGGGCCTATGAAGACAACTAATAGGTAAAATGCAAATTATTCTTTCATCGCTGGTAATAATAATTCTACCTGTAGAAAACTGTGGCAAAGATTAAATGGAATAACGCAAGTGAAGAGCTTAGCACTGTATCTAACATGAGGTAAATACTTACTACATATTAACTATTATAATTATTAGTTAATTTTAACCAAACAAAGTATATTTTAAGGGGAAGCAGAGAAAACTAATTCTATCAGATGTTTAAGTATGATATAAAACAATGAGTAAAAGCAACAGATTACTGGCAAAAAGATGGACATGGGAATAGAGAATAGAAAGTGCAGGAGATCAGTGACAGTGAGAACTTAATATGTGATGAAGGAACCATCATGAAGTAGTGAGGAAAATGAGGATTATTTAAGTTTCTTAAGATAATTACTAAGCTATTTGAGGAAAAATGTAGTTTAACCCTACCTTTCAGACACTGAAAATAAATTCCTTATATATATTAGAGAGTTAAACAATTTTGTAAAGCAGCAAATAAAAGTGATTATCATCTTGGTGGATTAATTAACTTAAAACTACGAAGAGATCAAAGAAAGTACAAAAGTAAAAATCAATAGACCTGACTACAAAAAGAGCATAATAGTTTGACAGGAGAAAAGGTAAAAGAAAATAAATTAGAGAAAACATTTTCATTAAAAATCCAAAGGATTAATATTTATATTACATGAGAAACTCATGAAGATTTATTAAGAAAATATTAAGACTGACTTATAAGTAAGAAATGATATATACAATCCACATCAGTGGAGAGATAATTAGCAGATATATAAGGAAAAATATCTACATCCCCCTTTCATAACCATCCAAACAAAATGTTAATATGAGGGAAGAACTGATATATATTAAATTGGAAAAATATAGAAAATCTAATAAAACCAAATGTTGACGAGACTAATAAAACTATGCATCTGTACATTGCTAAGTGTTAACTGCAACTTGAGATACTGGAATTTGGAACTTCAGAAATCATTTTGTCAATACCTATTAAAAGCCAGAAAATCCTTCAAACCTGTAACACTGTGTTCTTCACTACTCCCCCACCCCATCTCCATTTGTGTCTATACATGACTGATCACTCAGAAATGAATACAAAATATCCTGAAATACCATTCAAAGGAAATATTATAAAAAGGAAAAATGGTTTACTGCAGCATTATCTATAATAGTGAAATAACTGGAAACAATCTAAGTATAATAGTAGGAAGATAACTAAGGCTGTAGTTCCTGTAATATTACTAGCACTAAAAAACACAATTGTGAATACATTACAATAACATCAAATCTTAATAGGACATAACATTCAATATAAAAGCAGAAAAAAGGACAACATAGCAAAAACAACTTAATATATTGTGGTGGGAGTATTTCAAGTGAATTTTTCATTTGATATTAGTGGCTATTAATGATGTTATCTTGTCGATGCAATTGAAAAATAAGTTTCATAGCTAATAAATGCAAGTAACTTCTACATTAGGAAATATAGACATCTGAAGAATATAATATGACTATATCAGTGCTCATTTGAATTATTGCTTTTCATCCTGTAGTTAAAATAGAAAATGGAGTTTTTCCCCCTAGAACTAACCTCTGACTTAATATGATTTTTAAATTGTAAACCTTGTCAAAACAATGACTGGAATGGTGAATGCCAATCTTCCCCCATCTAGAATACCCGCTCTCTTCCTCATCACCCCTGCAACAATTCACTGCCACAGCTTTGGGCTCCTACAATCCCTCACTTCTCTGACAGAGGCCAAAGAAGTTATCTCAGCCCAGATAAGCAGTAACTAAAGCAGTCTGTTCCTCTGTCCAACTGACTTCAACAAAGGGGTAATTCTCTGCTTGATACTGGTGTTTGCAATGACCCAGAGCACAAGGAACAAATGCAAAAATAAACAAACTAAAAAGATTGTGCACAGTGAAGGAACAACCAGCAAAATGAGAATGCAATCAATGGAATGAGAAAATATTTGCAACCCACATATATGACATATATGACAAAAGATTAAAATCCAAAACATATAAGGAACTCATACAACACAATAGTCTAATAACAATAACAATCCAATTTAAAATGAGCAAAATACCTGAATAGACAGTTTTCCAAAGAAGATATTCCAATGGTCAACAAGGACAAGAAAAGTGCTCAACATCACTAACCACTGGGGAAATGCAAATCAAAACCATGATGAGATACCACCTCACACCTATTTGAATAGTTAATGTAAAAATAGTAAGAAATAGTAATACAAGAAATAGTAAGTGTTGGTGAGGATGTGGAAAAAGAGAACCCTGTGTACTCTTGTTGAAAATATGATGTGGTACAACTACGATAGAAAACTCTATGGAGATGTCTCAAAAAACTAAAAATAGAATTACAATATGACCCAACAATTCTCCTTCTGAATATACATCTAAAGGAAATGAAATCACCATCTTGAAGAGAGCATCTGCATCCTTATGTTCGTCAAAGCATTATTTCCCATAGCCAAGACGTAGACACATCCTAAGTGTCTGTCAATGGATAAATAAGATGTCACACACAGGAATATTATGCAGTCCTTAAAAAGAAGGAAACGCTTCTGTTTGCAAATTATGGATAAAATTTGAAAGCACTGTACTAAATGAAGTTAGTAAGACAGAGAAAGACAAATACTGTCTGATTTCACTTGTAAGTGGAATTAAAAAAAGTCATGAAAACAAATGGTTGCTGGGGTGAGGCTTGGGTGTGGGGAGCAGGTGAACTAGCTGGAGGTTGTCAAAGGGTACAGATTTCCAGTTATAAGATAAATAAGCCCTGGGGGGTATAATGTTCAGCATGTTGACTATAGTTAACAACCTATATTGAATGCTTGAAAATTGCTTAGAGAATACATCTTAAAAGTTCTCAAAAAACAAAGGTTATCTATGTGAGGAGATGGATATTTTAGCTAAATTATTATGATTATCATTTTGTAATATATACATATATAAAATCTCTACATTGCATACCTTTAACTTACTCAAGGTTGTATGTCAGTGATAGCTCAATAAAATGGGGGTGGGGTGGGGAAACACAGGTGTATTTCTGAGACTGAAAGACAATGATAACATGGACTGAATTCAGTACCTACTAACAAGAAGAAGATTATGATTTTCAATTTGATCAAGAGCTGAAAAGAGTATTCAGCAGTCTTGCCATTAAGTACTATTTCCAATTTACACAGAGGCTAGGGCAGAATTTTTACGTCTGAAACAGCAATGATAACAAGCAGCCTCCTTTTTTTCCTAATAAATATTCTGAGAGAGCTGAAACAATAAACTTTCCATTTTTAGCAACAGGCTTGTTTTCTTTTATGGCCACAGTGATTACACTGTGATCATGTTCCCTTTTTTGCTTCGGTTGCTAGGAAGCTCAAAGTCAATTTTGCAGCCACCTCTGCTATTGCACAGGACTTAGTGGTCAGTAGCTACCTCAGTTTTCGCCTCACATCCATAGCTTTATCTTCTTTTTCTTCCATTATTTTCTCTCTATTTCGGTTCTCTCAACTATCTCTTATCCAGTGATAATTTTATAAGCTGACTCCAATACATTTTGGACAAGAGGAAGAACACAGATTGAGCAAATATTGAATGGGGTCTACTGGCAGAGTTCATGACTCTTCCTTTTGGCATCTGACAATTGGAAAACATACAGCAAGGATGGGGGCCTGGGCACCTCAGTGCCCTTGTCACACTCCCTGGTAAGAAAGACTCTAAAGAATCTTGTTCTAAGAAATTCGGCTGTAAGTTCAAAATCATCTCCAATTTGAACTCTAAAATCATCTCTATAAAATTAATTTCTCTTGTCCTTTTTGAGAGAGGAACTAATACATTTTTAAAAAATAGACAACTCTATCCCACCTGTAGGTATAAACATTGAGGAATGTATATATGTGGGAATCAATCACCTCAATAATGACACAAATTTTCTATGACTTCAAAGTTCCCTTGTGCTCCTATCCACTTAATCCTTCACCCCACATGCCACCCCAGGCCACTCTTACCTGCTCTCTATCAGCACAAATTACCTTTCCTTGTAGCATTTCATACAAATAACATCATATGTTCTATTATGTGCTTGGCATCTTTCATTCAAAGTCAGTATTTCTGAGATTCATCCATGTTGCATGTGTAAGCAGTTTTTCTTTTTTTTAATGAATAGTATCCTGTAATATGGATGCTCCACATTTTGTTTATTCACTTATTGGTTGATGGATATTTGGGCAATTTCCACATTTGGGCTCTTATGGATAAAACTGTTATAAACATTTGCATAGAAATCATTTCAAGGGCATGTATTTTCATTTCCTTTCAGTAAAACCTAACACTGGAATTTCTGGGTCATATAGGGAGTATATGAAAATGTAAGAAACTACCAAACTGTCTTCCAAAATGATCATGTCATTTTACACCCCTCCAGTAATGTAGAAGAGGGCCAGTAGCTTCAAATCCTTGTTAACACTTGATATTGTCAATGGTTTAATATTTTAACCATTTAGAGAGTGTGCCATGGTTTTCATTATGGATTTAATTTGCATTTATCTAATGACTGATAATTTGAACATATTTGATATGCTGTTTGGTCTTTTTTTATAGCTTCCTTCATGAAATGCTTGTCAAATGTAATGCCTATTTTGTTCATTGGGTTTTTGTCTTATTACTGATCTTTATATGTTTTGAATACAAGTCTTTCATGATGATGGCTAGGGATAGCCACAAAATAATCACATATTTATATTAATAACATATATTTTACTTACCTGTGAATAGCTTTTATTTATATATTTTATATGTGACATTCCAATAAGTAAAAGAAATGTTTCTATGTCTAATTAACTTATAATATAAACATATAAACTCATGAACATTTTTCTATTATATGAATTTTAGAATCAGTTGGTTAAATTTTATTGCTAGAATTTTTATTTGAATTGCAATGACTATATTGATCAGTTTGGGGAAAACTGACATTTTAACACTATTGAAGCTTCTAATTCATGAATATTGTAGAGTTCTTCATGTTGTATTCTTCAATTTCTCTAAGCAATGTTTTGTAGTTTTCTGTGCAGATTTGAATGCTTTTATTAAATTTATGCCTAACTAATACATCTTTTTTATGCTATTGAAAATAAATAAAAGGTGTTATTTTTAAAATTTCATGTCCCATTGTTTGTTGCCAGCTTGAAAAAATATAATTAACCTTTGCATATTGATGTTGTATTGAGCAACTCTGCTAAATTCAGTTTTTATTTGTAATAGCTTTTTGTTGATTCTTAGGATATCCTACATACATGCTCCTGTCATTTGCAAATAGACAGCTTTTTTATTTTTTAAATATATTTCCTTTACATTATTGTGTTATTTTTTAACTCTTCAATGTGTGCACCTCTTATTTCTTCTCCTTTGTCTTACTGCACTATGTAGAATCTCCAGTAAAATAATGAATCAGAGTTGTGGGAGAAATCCCACTCTCGCCTTCTTAATGATATAGGGAAAGTGTTATCATTCACCATTTAGTATGCTCTCAGCTGTAGGATTATTGCAGGTGCCCTTTGTATAGGAAAATTTTAAGTTGCAGCTAATCTTTCACAACTCTGTGCTTATTTCCGAGGATGCATGAAGTTTTAACCAAGATAGGCGTGAATGTATTAGCTAGTCATTTATAATGTGCTGTTAAAGTACAAAATTCCTGTATCAGATTGTTTACACTATATTGAAAATGTATTCACAGCCTGGTTTGGGCATATAAGAGCAGAGAAAGGAGATTGGCTTAGGTTTTTATGGTGATTATATGAGTAACTTTTCTATGCAAGGAGGAGAGAGTCTTACTGACACTGTTTGAACCTCCTACCCACAGCAAAAGCAGAGCATCTGGGCCTTCTCCGGGCTCGTCCATGTTTGGGGCACAAATCTCTTGCAGGGAGGAGTAAGTCAAAAGCTATCAGCAGTCAAGCATCAAATAATGGAGCTGAGGCTATTACAATGAGGAATTTGTTCCTATTAAGTGGCATAAAATAATTCATATCATTCTTTTAGGATATTCTTTTAATGACTGCTGAGTCTATGTTGATGTTTCATCTTTCATTCCTCCTATTTGTGTCTCTTTTTTGAAGCAGATCATTCATTTTAAACATTTCTTCCTTTGTACCTACTTTTATTGAGGTATGATTGATGTATTAAAAATTGCATATATTTAAGGTATCCAACTTTTGCTGTACATGTAAATTGTGACATGTTTATCTTTCTTCTTAATGTAGGCACTCAAAGCTAAAAGTTTCCATGCAAGCGTTGTTTTAGGTGCACCATACACATTTTGATATGTTGTATTTACATTATCATTCAGTTGAAATATTTCCTAATTTCTTATATAAATGTGCTGTGGGTGTGTGTCTCTGAGAGTGTGTTTTATCACATTAATACTTTGTCTATTTTTTGTGCTTGCTGAAGTGTATATAATATGCTGGGGTAGTAGTACATTTCTAGCCTATATAAACACACTAATAGCTATCATACCAAGGATGTCTGTGTGGCTTACATGACATTACACCCCTCCTTTGGAGACTGCTTAACCACAGGACCCATGAGGACTGTCTTGTCTCTCCACAGTCTTTTACAGATTCCCTCTCTCATGGAAACTTGCCTCCTCCACCCCCGCCCAGACCTCTCCCTTTGTCGGGCAGTTCAACTCGTTAATCGCCCCCCACAACCACCCCCCTCCATCCCAAAGCAGGCTTTGGAGTCAGAACAGGGGGACTAAGGCCACACTACCACTGACGAGCTGTGTGACAGTGCACAGTTATGCAAGAACCGGGTCTCAGTTTTCATCTGTCAAATCAGGGCAGTCGCACCAACTTTTCAGAGCAGCTATGAGGACATAAAGAGGAAACACCCAGAAGGGGCCCTGGCCTGGAGTGGTCAGTGAATGATGACCGTCATGGTCAGGAGTGGCCAGGGCCTTCCTCCTGCCACCAGCCCCGATTCATGCTGCCCAGGCTGCCCTGCTGAGAGCCCCTTACCTTCTAGTTCAGGGTTACCTTTTTTGACCACATCTGCTCTCATGCGCCCCCTGGACACCTTCTGTCATCTGAGGTCCTCTACCTTTTGCACTCAGGTCTGGGCAGCCTTAGATTGCTAGTTAACTATGTCTGTCTACTCTCACATCCTCAACTGGCTCCCATGCTCCTAGAGGGCAGGGGTCACATAGGTCCTGTCTCTTTGGTGGCCACTGCAGGCGGCACTCAGGTGAAGCAAGTCGAAGTGGACAAATGCTGTCAACCATGTGGACCTAAGCATTCCCAGACTCCCACCTCCCTCCTTTGTCCATTTGCTGGAATCGCAGGGTTGCCTCTGTTGTCCTGCGGGATCCTACAGGCTCTTGCAGAAGCGGCCCATCCAACCAAGCACTCGCACAGTTCCCAGAGCTGGGATCAGCATCTAATCACGTTTCCATCACAACACGGTGAGAAGCGTGCGACTGGCCCTTAGCAACGGTCTCTGAAGAAAGCTACCCCTATAGAGAGCTCATTAACTTAGCTGAGCACACATGAGGGCAGATCTAAAAACAGACCTGTGCTGTCTGAAGCCTCCAGGAGCACGTGGCAGACGCTGGAGAGGACACGGACAAATCCTCATTTTCAATAAAAGCAGGGAAAGAAAGAAAATCTGCTGGGCAGGCAGCCTCTGAGCTAGGCTAGTCCCTGAGCAAGAGAACTCTGGACTTCCTCCTAGGGCTGAAGATACTAACATCAGCAAGGAAGGGCATTTGAGAGTGTGAGAATTTAAAAGATTTTTAAAATTTAAAAATTAAAATATTTAAAAATCTTTTGAATTCAGCAAGTCTCAAGCAAGTAATATCCTGTAAACCTCTACCCAAAGTGACAGTCCTCACTCCTAAGAGGTCTACAAGAAGGAATAAGTAATAGGTACTCAGCAACACAGGATAATACACAATAAATGCTCTAAAAGAGAAGCAGGTGAAGTATTCTTGGAGCAGAGCAGGAAAAGGAGGAATAACACTGAAAACACAATAGGCAATCAGGGAGGTCTACATGGAAGAGGCAACGTTTGCCATAGCTCTTTGTTCCTGACTCCTGGCACTTTTGAGATGTCTTCCTCAGAGTTCAACTGAATTCAGCAAGTGCTACTTAGGTGATTAAATATCTTAGTGTTCCATAAACTTTGCTATTGCCTGTATCTGGTTGCTAAAGGGAGCCTTGAAATGCTGCAGCCTTGTTTGACTTTGGGGAATCAACTAGAAATAGCTAGAGGGACCTGAGAGAGAAGACACTAAGGATCTTGCAGCTTTGTACCCCTCACTGGTCTCAAGGAGACCAAGGGGTAAAACAGTCTCCTTGACTCACTATGGTATAAAAATAGGAAAGCAGAGCCTCCTTTGTGGCCCAACGGGTTGTCACAGCACTATGAAGCTATCTACAGCCACTGCAGTACGAGTTCGATCCCCAGCCAGGGAGCTTCCCACATGGTGCAGCAGACCTCTCCTGCCTCGCCCGCTGCTCCTCTCAGCAGTGTATTTCAGTAGATCTGCCTGTTCTGCTCCCCACTCTGTCTCTGGTGAATCCTCTCACTGCCCCCCACACCTCTGGCCCACATCCTAGTTCTTGTATGCATAAATAAATAAATCTTTAAAAAAAATAGGAAAGCAAAGTGGGGCAGTGTACACTGGTGAGTTTTTGTTCTTTAAGTGGTTTTGAAATGCAAAAGTCTCAGCCACCTTCACTAATGCTTTCCTTCCAGCAAAATCTGCACAAGGGGTAAGCACTAAACCCTTTGTCCTGAGTACACAAAGAACAAACTTCCTGCATTAAAGGGGCAGCAAAACCAGGGAAGAAGTAAAGAGGGATGGAAATGTAGTCTGCCTTAATCAGCAAAGTCTAAAAGAACACAGGAAAACAGACAAAGGAATTGGCATTTTAAACTGAAGGTCTAAGCAGGCCATTGAGACAAAAGGAAGTGGGACAATAGGAAATCAGTTAGAAATTAAGAAACCGCACACAGATACGAAGACGCATGCATCCCACACACGCCACACATACAGAGGAAATTTCAAGTGTCCACAGTTTAAAAAAGAGGACATCTGACATCCAGGCCACAGGTCAGAGACCTCTGCATCCTCAGCACCTAGGCAAGGGGCAGAGCAGGAGCCATGTACAGTGTTAGTGGTGAGTTCAGCTCTTACCTTCAAATTCACCAGGAAGCTCCAACCCCAAGACGCCAACACCTGAAGGAAGGAGAGCTCACACCTGCTTCAAATCTCACCTGCTTCAAAGAGAGGCGTGCTCAAGGCTGGACCACACATGGTTACACACAGACCAGGCACAAGCTGGTGACAAAGGGTCTGCAAGGCCTTTGATGTGAAAATGCTGTGTATACCGTGGTGAGCTGGGTTTTTTGTTCTTAAGGAAATTAAAATCAACATTCAGAGTCTGTGGTTCCCAGGCTCTTAGCAGGGCCTTTTGCCTCACTTCCAAACTCCCCATTGAATTTTTTTCCTTATTCCTCTATTCAATTCATTTAGTTATGTTTATTGAGCACTTAATAGGTCCACCAAAATGAACATGACATGGTTGAAGGCCTCAGGAAATTCACAGCCTGGTAAAGGTACTAGTTAATGCCAAATGCATAGGAAAGGTTTGACAGGGAACAGGTAAGAAGTGGCTCCTCTGGGGAGCGAGAAGGATGGAAGTAATATTGAATTTTTTTTACTAGGAAAGACTCGACTGCACCATCCCAGTGCACCTCTGATTTTTAAAAAATTATTCCAACATGAGCAGGCTTTCAACATGCAACCAAATTGAAATATACACACACACGTGTACATATATGTATATGTGTGTATTTAATTTTGAAAAAAGCAGCTATTTCAATTAGTCAGAAATCTTATGAAATGGATGTGACTGCTACCAGCAGCTGCTCCCAGCTGGCTCCTGAGTGAGTGTTCAACCTGGCAACTTGCACAAGCGCCAAACAAAATTCAATTATTTCCTACTTCACTCTGTCCCTGTGGAAACCAAGCAAGTCTTGCTTCACGTGAGTGGAGTTCCTCAGGTTCATTTTCATTCCATTTTCCTGGTCCCAGAGAGTGAAGCGTCTGTGTTCCAGCTACATAAATTCCAGGCCTTGAAACTGCCCGCATGCTGACAGCTGTTTGCCCTCTCTCTGGAGACTTCAGTTCCTGTGGCTCTACCCTTTCAGGTAACGGCAACTTCTGCAGACTTCGCAGATGGGCAGGCCCTGGAGGGCCCAGAAAATTCCAGAATGGGGAAGCTCACACCACCCAGCAGTGCATCCTGACTCAGTGCTCACTACTCACTATAGGATACCGGGAAGAAGGTTTCCTAAGTGTCCTTTGATGTACTCTGGTTTCTCTTTAGATCACAGAAATCTTTCAACTTTTACTAAAGTGTCTTCTGAGGAGTTTTAAAGAAAGGAAAACCTCTGAAAAAACAAATGGTAGAATTAAAACTTAATTCATCAATTCTCAAAGTACAGCCCAAACCTGCAGCATCAGCATCTCCTAGGAACTTGGTAGAAATGCAAATCTCAGATGCCACCCAGATCTACTGACTTGGAAACCCTGGGGCAAGGCCTAGAAATCTAGTTTTGTCTGGTCTTCCAGGGGATTCTGCTGCAGATAAACTCTGAGCACTAATGTGATTACTTGGCGCTGAGATAACAAATAATTGATTACTGGTTCATGAAACGTGAAGAAACTGCTCAACTTGACTGCCTTCCTCAAAAGAGTATTTATGATCGGTCCCTTCCTCAGACATTTAATTCTACAGATGAGTTAAGGACTAAAATAAAAGAATAAGAATTGTATTAACATGCCAGGTCAGCCAAAACAAAACACTACAGACTAAGTGGCTTTCACAACAGACATTTATTTTCTCACAGCTGGAAGTTCAAGTTCAAGATGATATCTCTCCAGAATGGCCCCCCACCTCCCTCCGCGCCCATCCCCCACACCTCTAGTGTCCCTCTGTGCATCCTAATCTCTTATAAGGACACCAGCCAGATTAGAGCCAACCTAACTGACTCATATTAACTTGACCACCTCTTTAACAGCCCTAACTCCAAATACAATCATGTTCTGATGTCCTAGGGATTGGGATACATGAACTTTGAAGAACATATTTCAGTTCACAACAGAAGTCTCCCCAAAGTGGACTGTTTCACAGTATTCCCCCAGTCCTTTCTAAAACTTCTTCCCTGGGTATGTGGTACCAAGGTGAGGCTGATTGGACTCTTCTTCCTTCTCAGTTATCTCTCTGTCACCTCATACTGTTCTCCAGGAGGCAGCAGGCTCTCTAGGCCTGTCACCCCCCAGAATGGGCAGCCATGTTGAGAAGCAGAAGAAATGGAGAGGAAGTGGAGGAGAAGAAGAGGGGGTGCTATGGAAACTTTCTAGAGAAATCAGATGGCACTCAGAGAGGTGGAGAGAGAGATTTAATTTTCACACTGGCGTGCCTAGTGAGATAGCTCCCAAAAGTCTGAGCCCTGAATAATAGGAATGACAAGGTTTTATACAGTTTTTATGAGGAAGACTGTCACCCCATCTATCATAGACTTTCTTTACTGTTTGGGAAGGGGGTCAAGTTAGCCATAGCTACTGCTACGGGCAAGCAGCACACCAAGGAACTTTCTGCTCCAGCAAGCAGCAGAATCCAAGCAGCAGACTCAGCAACTTCCTGCTTCAGGGGAGAAGAGATTTAAAAAAAAAAACTTAAGAGACACATGACTATATTCATGAAATGAAATACTTAACAGCGATGAAAGTGAATAAACTATTTAAAAGGAGACAAAGAAGCAAAGGGTGAAAGCACTGATGAACTCACCAGGGAGAGGCCTACTTGCCTTTGTTTCCAGAATTAAAGGAAAAGTAATCTCTTACCCCACCCAATTTGGAAGACCAAGCAGTTTGGAGTCAGACCAAAACTATATCACTTATGAATTGTGTAGTCTTGAGTCAGGCACTTAAATCCTTGTTGTCTCCATTCATTCATCTGTTTGTTAGTTCGTTCATTCATTCACTCTACAGAATAAGTATAGGCTTTCAGACACTGTCCTATATATTATTTCCTTTTTGGTAAAATGGGAATAAACCTGGTTTGCAGAGTCATGAGGAGGATTTGAGATCAGCACCTAAAGCAATATCTGATGTAGCAGTGATTGGTTTGTGAGTCCCATCTCATAAACCCTTGGGCACTGGGACTTGGTCTGTGTTGGTTCACTTTGTCTCCCAGCACTGGAGAGTGACTGGCACTCAACGAATGATTGAGGAGGGGGAGATGGAAGGGAGACAGAGAGTGGGAGGGAGAGGAGAGGCAAGTGTGGCACATAAGATGACCATAACTATGATGGCCGCCACGTGGGATGGCCCAGATCCCAGCAGTCCTGAGAACACAGTCATTTGAGCACAGAGCCTGCTTCCCCAGCGACCAAAGAGAGTCCAGGCCAGCTCTAGACCAGTTCATGAGGCAACTGAAGCAGCTCATGAAGCAACTGAAATTTCTGCTGACACTCTCACCTTCAGCTCAGTTTACCCCTTCATGGGCTGCCCAGAGCCCCTCACCCTGAAGGAACAGGGGCAAGGGGAGAGAACAGTGCTCTGAACCCCACCTTGGGATCCCACTAACACTTTGCAAGGCCAGTCTCCTTCTGATCATGCTAGATGGCAAGCCTGTACAAAGAGCTGAGGGGCAAATTCTCACCGTGATGTGAATAAACTCAGCAAGGTCTGTCGCTCCCCCAAGGGCGCCCACCCTTTCACAGAACCTTTAAACCAAAGACAATAAAATAGAAAGTTACTACTGAAGCAATTCTCACAGGCCAGCCAGTCTGACCCTCATCTCTGGTAGCAAATGTGCAGCCCCACAAAACATGCAAAGTAATCAAAGTAATACTGATCCCCTGAAAGGCTGTCTCCTTGTGGCTACCTAAAATCCAATTTCCCTATAAGCCAAGCTGAGCATACTGACCTACATTTCTGTCTTGGCAAAGAGACAAGTAAAGAAATTCTCTCTTTCGTCTCATCGTTTTCTCAGTATCTTCAAACATTGCCAGGTAATGTCCTCTGATCCTCTCTAATTTGACCAGGGGTAATTTCCAGACATGTGGAGCTCTCTCAAGTAGTCGCTCATACAACCAGACCTATCAAACTGCAACGCGAAAAGCCAGCACACACCAGACACTAGGCTGTCCTGCCCTCCTCCCACACACTCTGAGCATGTGCCACACATACCTGCCTTTCTTCTCCTTAGGGTAGAAATCGGCAGAATGTGGGAAGTGCTTTCAAAGTTGTTTCTTAATTTTTTAAATATATATGAATTTTTATTTATATATTTTACATTATTGTGTATTCCCTGTGGGTTACCCACCACCAATTAACCCGTGAACCATCACCATAGTCCCTAGTGTTCTTTTCTCCCCAGTTTTGAACCTTTATCCTCCCCTCCCTCCCTGAATGTCTCTCATTTCTGGTTGCCTGCTAGTTTTTGTTTTGTTGCTGTTATTTTCTCCTCCTGGTCTCTTCTTTGGTTCCCCTATATTCCTCCTATAAGTGAAACCATTCAATATTTTTCTTTTTCCTTCTGGCTTATTTCGCTGAGCATGATCCCTTCCAGCTCCTTCCATGTTGCTGCAAATTGCAGGAGTTTATCTTTTTGATTGCTGAATAGTATTCCATTGGTATCTATACCACATCTTCTTGATCCAGTCATTTATTTTTGGGCATCTGGGTTGTGTCCATATCTTAGCTATTGTGAACAGTGCTGCAATAAACATAGGGGTGCATGTATCTCTTTGGATTGTTTCTGTGTCTTTTGGGTAGATTCCCAGAACTAGAAAATTGAGGGCAAAGGAGACAAGGAGTTAAAGGCACGTCTGGCCTCTTCTGTCCTGGGACCCCAGGCCAAACTGAGAGGTGTCCAGATGTGGGGAGCCACACGTAGGCCCGTCCCTGCCAGGCGCATGTCTCCAGCACGGTCATAACCATGATGGAAAGAGTCGGCTTCATTTCTGCAAACTCGGCAGCAGAGGTGAATTACACTCACATTCATGAATCTTTGGTGCCAGGCTGCCTCACTCCAAGGTTCTGGGTAGAGCCCCAGAGGTATCCTAACATGTCAGATGTTTTAGTAAACTGTGACGCTGTAAGCTATTTTATTTATTTTGGGGTGATAAAATTGGTCATTGGGATTTTATTTTTATACTCAAAATTACAGTATGTTTGTTTTCAATTTTCCTGTCATTGTGAAAAGACATGAACTGTAAATACACATTTGTCCTCAGAACACTGCAACGTGATGTCCTTTTTATCAGTTGTAAGAAATTTTAAACTCAGTCAATAAAGAAGCTTTCCTGTCAAACTCTTGTAGCTTGATGGGAGACATTCTGAATAAGGAGTTAAGGAGAAACTGAGTAAAGGATACATTTGATTTGGGATTCATGGGGCTTTTGTGTGGTCCAAGTTACTTTCACGTGTTAACTTATCAGCAGTAACCCTGAGGAATGGCTCCCAGGAAATCTCCCCCTGCTCATCGGTCCATCCATTCACCCACACAAAGAGGGAAGCCAGATGCTGGGTAGTAACATGAGGGAGCCTGGAGGTGTGGGCATGGGAGGCAAAATCAAGAAGGCAAATGAATGAAGCCAGAAGCAAGTCTGTAGGAAACCATTTAATTCTTGAGCCCATGTTAAAGAACCTTGAGAGCAGTTTTCAAACATTGGCCAATAAGCCTGAACATTTATATGACATTGTCAAATAAGAGTTGTGAATCTGGAAGGAACTTTGTTAAAAAATAAAAACTTTAAAAAACAAATTTTGATCAGCCATGTTTAAGGAAAGATTAAATATCTTTCTTTTCTCTTCATAAAAAATTGCAAAATCATTATCATATGAAGAGATGATCAAAGATTATGCAAGCAAAAAAATGAGGGGAATAAAAATGTTACAAAGGCATTTTAGAGAATTCGTTAATAAAAATAGCATATTGTTTGAATTTTGTATTGTTTGTGGTGTATTTCTAATTTGTTTGTGATTACTTTCATCCTTTAAACATTCACTTTTATACCTAATTTTGTAATGTGTATTTTCAGTTTTTAGAGGCCTCCAAAGTTATGTAAGCTTCAGATGCCACCCGTGGAGGCAGCCCTGGCAGAGTCACTAAGGAAACAATTTAAACCCATCAGAAAGAAGTCAACCATGTAAAAACAGCAATGGCATTCAGCTGCTGCAACCCCAACCGGCTATTCTATACATGAAAGGCCATTGAGCATGGAGAAGCTTTTTTTTTTAGATTTATTTTTATTTATTTATGTATACAAGAACGGAGCTATAGGCCAGAGGTGGGGGTGGGATGGTGAGAGGATTCACCAGAGACAGAACGGGGAGCAGAACAGGCAGATCTACTGAAATACACTGCTGAGGGGAGCAGTGGGAGAGACAGGAGAGGTCCGCCATGTGGGTTACTCCCTGACTGGGGATTGAACTCATGCCGCAGTGGCTGAAGATAGCTTGATAACGCCATGCTGGCACCACCAGAGAAGCCAAGCATGGAGAAGCTTTGCATTCATTGTAAATGAAGAGTTCCATGGTTAAAGAAAATATCCTCACTTGCTGTCAGATAATGCACATTAATTTGTGCATTGGTGCAATGAGTTGGGAGTTATGACCTCAAGAGGAACACAAAATTCAACACCAAGTGAACTTTGCTCCTGGTTCTGGCATGGTTGGGGTGGAGTATCCCTGAGGGAAATGGGACTTGTCCACGGGCACGCACAGGATGCATCAGAGAACAGGGGTTTCCCCTAATGCAATCAGAGAAGGGGCAGACTCATATCTCTGGAGACTGAGCTGTGAGAGGGTCCAGATGCTTTCAATCTCCCGAGTCTACTCTGATAGCTCATTTTTCCTGGATTTTCATTTTCTTTTATTTCAAGTTATTTTATGTTTGGGGAAATGAAACATCAACAGAAAATTCAAATCAACAGCCTCATGATGCAGGTTGCGAAGGCATCCAGCACCCACACCGGCGCTATAATAGACTGGGACTGGGATTTTAACTAGAGAAGGCGAAGAACAGGCGCAACAGAACGAATGACTTGTCCTGCTCTCTGTTTTGAAAGTTCACTGGTTTCTTTAGTAGCTACTAAAAAAATTATGTTGAAAGTAATGTTTATGTTTTAAATAAAAAATCCCTGCTTCCTCTTTAGCAGGACCAGCAAGTCCAATTCCAAATGCCAAAATCGCCTGGAGTCTTTGTAAAATGTGGACTTCCAGGTTCTACCTCAGAACCTTCAAATCAGGGTTTCTGAGAGGGCATGAGGGCCTGAAATTGCATTTTTAACAAGGTGGCCCAGGAGATCTCTTACCAGAAACTCTGACATCTAATCTGTCCTTAACTGAGCTGAGTGCCAGGATCCTGAGCCAAGCGCATCCTCTCATAGGGCACAGTCCCCAGAGCTCAGGTCTCTCAGTGCCCCTCATCTCAAGGGGTGCTCCCCGCTAATTTGTGAAATCAGTTACAGGGGGCTTGTGGTAAGACCCACAGAGAAGCTAGGAAGCAGGCAGCCACCTGGGGGCTGCACAGCCAGCCTGCGGGGCCTAGGGGCCAGTTAAGAGAAGCAGGTAAGAGATGTAGGCGCTCACAGCAACTGCCTGGATTCAGTTTCGGTGACTCCTACTCACACTTACTCTGCCCTGAAGGCAGAGCAGAGAATCTGAGGCAGTTCACACACTTGTGTCATGTACCATTGCAACTTGGCAAGAAGAACTGCTGTTCTCTGTTGGAGTGTGTGACTGTGGATCTGTTTTTTATTAACCCCATATGTTGGGGCAAAATGCTGAGCTTCCCTATGTGTACTGGAAAGGTACATGGAAACGCTCTCACTGAGAGAGGAATAATGAGCATTAATTTGTAGGAATTGGTCAGTTTGGATGTCAGAAGTTGAGATGGGGTTAGCTTCAGAGTCTTAGCGTAAGAGAGGTGCTTTGGTACCCTGTTAAAAATGCAGCTTCAGGGGGCTAAATCAGGTGAAAGGGATCAATGGTAAGGTGAAGGCTGGAAACTAGACTTTAGGTGATGATCATTATGTAGTATATACAGGTATCCAACTTAACTGCTGTGCAGCTGAACCCTGTATAATGTTCTAAGCCAATGTTACTTCAATAATTTTTTTTAATACTGCTTCAGGGCTCTGCCCCGGAGGGTTTGATGCAAATCCAGGGTGAACTCTGGGAGTCTGCATTTTAAGAAGCATCCAAGTGATTCTGATGAAGATGGCCTGCTGACCTGACTTTACAGAATGTTGTTATTAACATTAGTTCCTCTCTTGTAGGTTTGTTGTGAGACTTAAAGTACGTGAAAGTCACAAAATTGCTTAGAATGGTACTGAAAATGCTAAATTTAGTTGCTTTTATCATCACTACCTCCTGGTCTGGGCTTGGTTTGGAGGATAAAGTAGCAAACCAGATCAATGTGTTTTCTGCCCTCAAGGAAGTGAGGATGGAGTGTATGTGAAAAACGTGGGTTTTGCCAAAGCCTGGTTTATCATTGGAAAAGATTTTCTGGACAGTAGTCAGGAGCTTCCTATTCTTATCTAAGGTGATTGTCTTGGCTTTAGAATTTCTAAATAGAAAGACTGGGATGGAGAATTCAGAAGGTGAATAGGAGATGTGTCTTAAAGGTGAGTAGGAGATGTGTCTTAAAGTAATGTTTGCATGGCTCTTAACAGAAGACTCAAAAACACATCAGTTATTCACTTGGAGAGGGAGAGGGAGAGTCTGAGTCCCACAACCAGAGAAGGGGAAAAACAGGCAGGAGGCTGTGGACTTCCAGAAACAGCACTACATCCTGCCACACAGACCATACCACTGGGTCTCACAACAAACTATCAAACAGGCCCTATGATTGTTTTTTTATATGTGAGAAAACTAAGTCTCAGAGAGAACACGTGAAGCCAGAGGCCCCACAGCTAGAAAAGGGTAGATGTGTCTAATTCCAAAGTACCTGTTCTCTTCAACACATAATAATAGTCTACTAGGTACATGGAAACGTTCTCACTGAGAGAGGAATAATGCACATTAGCACTTAGGCTTTGTGTCAGGTTCTTCTTTCTAGGGAATCCAGACTAAGACAGAACTAGCTAAGACCAAAAGAAGGAGAAGCCATTAGGATGGACTATTTCAATGAATACTTGTGATACCCCCAAAAAATGTTACCCCAGTTTTACAGATAAAATAACATGCAGTCAAAGTCACTCCACTACCTAAATAGGACAATCAGCATCTGAACCCAAAAGTGTGTCAATTCCACACTCTGACAGCATCTGAGAGTGTAGGTTCCTGCCAGCCTCACTTATGTGGGTCTCCATAGCCCTCACCTCTGACATATTTTCTATGGAAGAGAATGCTAGACATACATGTATGCCATTGCTTATTCTCTCCATTTTATAAAGAAAAGAAATTTAAGTTGGTCACATTGTCTTCCCCAGCCTCCCTTGCAGCTAGGTATAGCCATGTGCCTAGTGACCACTGTCATGTAAAAAGCAACGATGCAAATGACCTCCAGATGGTGCCCTCAGAGGGAAGGAGACAGCTGTCCCTGTCCCCTTCTCCCTGTCCCAAGGCTGGAATGCAGAGATGGTCACTGAAGTTAGAGCAGCTTAAACTATAAGATGGGAGCCCATTTTGAGGTGCACTGAGATGAAGGGAACCTGGGTGCCCACCACCATGAAACCAACATCTCACCACTCATGCTCACTGTGCTTGGACTGGGATGTAGGAGAAAACTTATAGCTTATTTTGTCCTCTTGTTTCAGTCTTGGCTACAACACCCAAACTTGCATCCTAATACTACTTCCCATTAGGCAGTGTGGTTCATTGGTAGATGCAGGTCCCTAGAGTTAGACAGATCTGGGTTAAGATACTGGCTCCATCCAGGAGGATGGCTGTCATTCCTTTCTAGTATTTGGTGTTTATCTTCCTTGACAGCCACTCTCTAGACCTTCCTAAGGGACAATTATTCATAAGCATGTATACTCAATACAGTTTGGGCCCAAGGCATCAGATTGCTGTATTCAAATTCTAGATCCACACATTCCAACTCTTTGCCTCAATTTCACTATGTATGAATAAGGATACTAATAGTGCCTCTCCCATAGAATTTGCTGAAAATAAGAGAGATCACAACCACCCACTAAAAATGCAGAGACGACCCAGCTTCCTAAGTCTTAAAGATCCCCGGTACAAACTTGTTCTATGGTAGCTGTTGCTTATTATTATTGTTATTAATATTATATCCATGCTATCACAGAGCATAAGAAGTGTCAGTAAAAACTTTCCAAGAATGAAATGAATGAAGGTCTAAATAGTTTTCTGTGGAGTGGAAGAAGTCATTAAACAGACCAAATACCAAGGTGAGATGTTTTACCCCAGACTGATCACTGCGTGAGATCACTGTGCTTCAATGTCTCTCAGAGAATGCTGCTCCTTGGTCTGAATCCTTCACCCCAGTAGCCCTTCTGACTCCTTCCTAATCACCAGACACTGAGCCAGCTGCCAGTAGGAACACCTCTCAATATCCTGCCTCAAATACATCCTACAATATTTTTTAATTAAAAGAAAATGGAAAAGGAATATTTCAAAACATTTGAAATCTAAATATTTCAAAGCATTCAATTTTATAAAATTAAGCTTGAGGGAACAATTCAGTTAAGCCCAACCTAGTCAAACAATGCTTTTCTCTTTCCTCAATCCTTCCCCCTTATAGAGATGAGGATAGATCTTTCTGGAGGAAGGTACTTTGCCAGGTGACCCTCTGTTAGGGTACTGGCAGGAGGGGGCAGGGGCTCAGGGGCACTGTCAGACACTCATCTGCTAAACTAGTCCGAGTTTCTAAAGAAGTCCTTCGATCAGTGTTTAAGTCCCTAGTCCTCAGCAACACCCGTTCCTCCGCTTAGCAGCCTACCAGGACGCCATAAGGCAGGGAAATACTGCCACCTGTTGATCATCCAGAATTCTGGTTGGAGCCCAAACGAATTTCCACGCACACACACTTTGGAAATTAATCCATCTTTTACTTGTGCTGAATATTCAGAAAAAAATCAATTTATTTCTGTCCAATGTG
The DNA here is from genome assembly GCA_004024925.1 of Scalopus aquaticus. Taxonomy (NCBI): domain Eukaryota; kingdom Metazoa; phylum Chordata; class Mammalia; order Eulipotyphla; family Talpidae; genus Scalopus; species Scalopus aquaticus. The sequence goes on from PVIJ01005226.1 coordinate 92,228, forward strand.
TCCATTTTAACACAAATAACTAGAAAATAGACATAAAAATCACCTTTCAATACCAAATCTCTATTCTCAAAGTCACTTCTGGATGTCGATTCCACAAACACATGGGAAAGTTGTATAATGACAAAGGAGTAAAGTAGCCGAACTTCAAGTCTGGAGCTCTGGACTGCTCCTTGCAAGACCACTCGCCATTCTGTGGTCACCCGGAGTCTCCTCACAGACCCTCCAGTAGCTGGCAAAGTGGACAGCCCGCTCTAATACCATGTTTCTATTACCGATAACACACAAGGTCAAGCCATTTTCCCAGCTAAGTGTAGCATCAACAATTATATCGCAAAAGTCCTATTTAACAGAGGTAACCAAAAGAGCTCCCTTTGAGGCCCAGGGGTCAGCCCCATACTGCAGTGGTAATTGGGCCTGCAGAACAGAGACAGAGACGCCTTGCAGGTGAGAGAGCATCAGGATATGATTGCACATCCCTCACTAAGGCATGGCTCCCACTCATCCATACAAGCAGAAGTTAGGGTGCACCCAAGCCAGCCTTGGCTGCTGCCACATCTAGGAGCCCAGACCTCTCTGCAGGGGCATAGAAACTGGGCTTTCCCACATGAGGGCCCGATAGGGCTGTCAGACACCCACAGAAGCTTGTGACCAGGGACTGACATCAAGCAGGTGTCTTCCCTACCCCCCAGGACTCATGTGTACATGGCCCTAGATGGTTAGGGTTGGACCCAGTTAGGACTTTTCCTCACACCCGGGAAATCAGTCAGCTCCAGAAATGGAAGAGATAAGGGGCCTCAGAAGTACATATATCGTCCTGGATTTTTACTTCTTAAAAAAAAGTTATACCTTTGCTAAAATAAGAAAGTCAAATGTAAATTATAGTAATAAAGAAGTTTGTGTTATAAAACTTTAAAAATACAACTACCTTATCAGACACATCATCTATCTTAAAATATGCTCACTTATTTCGCCTCAGTCCATCTCAGATGCATTATCTCAGAATTGAGCTCGGTAGCTTATGCCTCAGACTGCAACGTTTACTCCCTGTTCACCACACTCACCAGCAGTAAATCTTGTTCCTCAGTGGAGGCCCACGCAGCAGTGACATGAGGACCTGAGGCATATTCTTCCCAAAGGAGAGTTCCTTCTTCGTATAGACCTTGTCTTCCCAAGTCCCTGTAAGTTCAAAGCAGTGGGTTGCTGGTCCGTGTTTGACAGCTCCCTCTAGGGGGCAGGATGCCAAGTGTAGCATCTGCCCACTGGCTCATTTCCACGGTGCGAACCCTCCTGTGGTGGTCCGTGTCACCCCACGGTGGGTGTGTAGCGGCAACACAGAGAGAGCACAGGCGCACCTTCTCTGCAGAGCTGGGCAGACAGGTAAAAGGAGGAGTCCTGGAGCCCTCAGTGGCTTTTTAGGCTTTTGATTATCTTTTGTAGTGACATAACCAGGTACAGGGCAGGCTGAGGGGCCAGGGGGGCAGGGAGGCTGCGAGCCTCCCAGCCCCCAGAGAACCTTCATTCTTTCTGGTCTCCCTGGCGGCGCCTCCTAGTGTCTAGTGCACCCCGAACGGTCCTCTGCTCCTGCACCATTCTCTGCTCCTGCTGCCGCTATTGCTGCCACTTATATCCTCAGCCTCCAGGCCCACGTGTGCCCACTCATGCATGCCCACACCTTACTCCAGGTGCCCGCCATCAGGCACGCGTGTAGGCCTGCAGAGGTCTATCATTGGTAGGAGGGTGGGAAAACCTGATGACTTTCGTTTACCCTGCAAGATGGGACCAACCATGTTGCTGGGTGGAGATGTGCACAACCAGCAGGTGCCCACCCCACCACACCCCTGCTGGATGACCTCATATTCAAACGTCATGAATTCTGAAAGATACATGCGCCTTTTCACACAGAGTCCAAAATATTATCCATAATATAAAACTTAGTATTTGGATACTCTGCCCAAAAAGTTGGTACAAAGCTGTTTTTTTCACAGATGTTTTCCTGAGAAATCCTGGAGAGAGTCTCCACTGTTCCTGCAGCCTGCTATTAACAGCAGTGCGACATTTTACGAGCTCAAAATCAGGAAAGGGAGAAAAGGGGGAAAGTCTGGGAAGGAGGACCAGGCACAAGTCAGTGCAGGTGCAGCTGAGGCTGAAAAGCAGCTGGGGTAGCAGTCCACCTCCCACGGAACCTTCCCCTACGGAAGAGACTTCTGGAAGAGCCTGCTTCCCCTGCCCGCCCCCAGCACCTGTGGAAACTTAGGGTGACTTGGAGAGCTACCATTTGGAGGAAATAAGCTATGGAAAAGCTGAGAGGGCATCCCAGGAACCTGTGAAAAGACCAACTTAAATCTCACTCAGATCCGAGTAGGCACTAACGCACGGCTGACCGCTGTCTGTTCGAGTCTTTCCCATGCCACTAGAGCTTAATGGGAGACAACCCACCTCAGAAAAGAGTGTGAGGAAGCAAACATGTTGGCTCTCCTTCCACCCTAGGCCACTTCCCTTCCTCCCCTTCCCCCATATCCAGCTTCTGGCTGCCTTCCAGCTAATCCGCACATCCGAGAGTATTGGCCAACCTGCTTCAACCAAGAATTCCCTTCAGAAAGCAATTTGCATTTTATTAATGGAGTCAGAGAGATAGAAAACCCTTCAAGAAATCAGCAGGCCTGCCAGAGGGCGGGGACGGAGGCTGCACTGCCTCCCAAACTGGACTCGGGAGAGAGAAGGCCTCCGCGATGGAAAACAGAAGTCAAACATGTCGGTGTTTATAGAGAGGGTGAGAATCTTCCTTGAATGACAAAATAAGAGTAAATGAGTTTATATTTCAGCATCAATTTGATAGATAACAGATGTAAGAAAAAACTGCAGAATAATTATTCTAATGGTTTACCACACTGGAATGGGCTGTCCTCCCACCAACTCCATTCTTGCCATCCTGGATGCTATATTTTTTAGATTCACTTTTTTTTTTTGCAAATTTTATTGATTTGGCATTCATTTGCCTAAGTATATAATTTGGGGAGTACAGCTTCACACTTCCATATGTGCACACGCTTCACTCACCCGCCCCCAAAGCTCCAGGACCAACACCCTACACCTCTCCTCCCTCCCCTCATGCCTCTCCCCCTCTGGTAACCGCTGTATTTTCCACAAAGACTAAGAGTTATTTTTGTTTAGATTCATTTTTTAAATTAAACTAACTTATAATTTGACTTTTAGAATTATCTTTTAAACTTCAATAGATGAAATGTCCTGAGGCATCACAGGAATGATTTGGAAATGACTTAAAGCTTTTAAAAAATCCTTGCATAAAGCAATTTAATCAAAAACTCTGGCCTCTCAAATAAATTCTGTGCAGAGACAACTTTGTGGTTTAGACTTTGGCTTTCTGGACTTGTGCAAAAGACCCAGTTTGGTCACTTGCAATTCCTTTCTCTTTCTTCTCCCCTTCTGTAAGGTATATACCTAAACCTTGGACCTAATTGAAACCCTTTTCCTATTTAAAAACAAAATCTTAAAAAAAACCAAAACACCTGAAAGACATGCTTCTGTGTTAGCCTTACTAATCAATCACAAACATTTCTTAGCTATTTAGTAGGTTGGTTCCTCTTAGGATGTGGATGGATTGGAGTGTTCTACTGAGGTCCCTGCCAGGTGAGCTCTGCTGCCCAGTGCTTCACCTGCTGGGAGCCCCAGAGCCCTGGTTCAGGCTGAACGCTTAGGGGCATCTGTACGAATTGGCACGCCAGTCCTGAAAACTAGGCCCTTGAATACCTTAAGACTATGACTAGAATGAGGAACTTGAGATGCTGGTTTCAGGAAAAGATTTACTGAAAAGCTATAGAGCAAGAGGCGGTGCTCTAGGGAGACCTCCTTAAACAAAGAGGTTCCCTGAACAAAGGCCAGTTTCGGCTCTATAGCATTAAAATAATGGCAGGAAAGGGGATTGATTAACATCCGAGTGGATGATCGCATCCGAGTGGAAGGAGAGGTTCTGCCATGCGTTGAGGCTGGCACATTTGCAGCCACGGATCTTGCTTCTTCATGAGAGCAAATCCCGCCCAGAGGAGGAGTCTTAACCTCGTGAGTCTGTGGGTACCATAGATCACTCAGCTCTCTCCTCTGCGTGTTTTACAGTCCAATTTATAATGGTTCTGGTCAAGGTTCGAGGCTTCCCTGCTGTTGTTGTTTCAGCTGCAAGAATTCAGTAAAGATAACTTGACATACAGTGAGACAGGCGCCTGGGAACTCCAGAACGTTGCTTGTCTAGGACTACTTTATATGATCAGTACTATTTTGGGACAATTCCTTGTCCCTATTCTCAAAGATGGCAAACTATGATAGATCAGGCTGCTTTCTAATCAGTGGTGAAGAAATTTAGAAGAGGGAAATATGCATACTGGCTTGGGAAAATAGACAAATAAAAATAATAACACAAGTGTAGGATAGGCAGAAGAGTTATAAGCATTTTCTGCCTATCCCTTCGGTAGGCCTCTGTAAGGCTATGCGTGAGCCTGATGGTGGGCACCTGAAGAAGGGCGTGGAGTAGCGTGGTGCAGCGTGGCATAACGTGCACGAGGCAGACACGGAGAGCACGAGGAAGAAGAGTACAGCAGCAGCGAGAGCACGCAGCAGGAGAGGCAGCAGCAGAGCACCCCGAAAAGCTGAATATTTGTTGGGGGCTAGGAGACCTGCTAACCTCCTGGCCCCCTGGCTACCTTGCCTGCCTTGTACATAATTGCTTTGTTACAAAAGATGATTAAAAGCCTGCCAAAACCACTGAGGGATGCAGGACTCATTCTTGCCCATCTGCATGAAACATGGGAACCTGCATTGGTGCCAGGCTGGCACAGTAGGCTGGCACAACAACAAGAAACTTAAAGAACACCCAATAAGCTGCTGGGGATGTGATCCTGCATAGTAGTGTGTTGAAAGGTGACCACAGCATGGGGTGGAGGGACCCAGACAGTAGAAGAGACCAATTGGAGAAAAGCCTTTACATGACTGGCCTTATGGCAAAGCTCCCAAACTAAAACTACAGGAGAAACAACACCATTAAATGTACACACACACACATACACACGCATGCACAATGCGTATATACACACATATTAGTTAATTAATTATAGACAAACTATACCATATGTACCATTTGGCAGAAGCATTTGAGTAGATGTACCAGAAATTTAAAACAAGCATTATAAATACACTTAAACATATAAGGGCAGATATTAACAAGAATAAAAAGGAACCAAGTGGAGACAGTAGGTGTGAACGAGGTAAGGTAGGTAAGACAGAGAACACCGCAGGTGGGATAAACTAGTAGGGTGGATATGGCTAAAGAACATGCTTTTGATTAAATTGCTTTATGCAAGGATTTTTTTAAAACCTGTAAGTTGTTTCCAAATCATTCCTGTGATGCCTCAGCAAGAAGTGACAAAGAGAGTGGGTACAGAACAGAAGTTTCTGGTTCTACTTAGGAAAATGAGGTATTTGCATCCCCTCTTACCCATCATGCTCTCCTCCATGTATATCCTAAGGAAACTCACCAGATCTGCAAGGAGATTGCTCATTGCAGTATTGTTTGTGTTGGCAAAGAGTTGGAAATACACTCTGTCCCTCGCAAGGAAGGCAGAGGTAAAATGTTCTGGGACACACCCTGGGATATTTTACTCATCCAAGTTACTTCAAAGTAACAACTCAGATGGATATTGGAAACATAATCCTCAGCAAACACAATACCATACAAAAAGACCAGCATCAATTGTAAGAAACACAGACATGCAAAAATCCAAACAATCAAAATTGCCATTTAGGCACATTCTCCAGCAATGTGTCTTTTAAAATCACCTGCCCCCAGCTGTTTATGACTTTATATTCTGTTTGTGTGTTCATTCATTTTCTTTATCATACCCCCCTCTCATTCTTCTCCATCACTTCCACAGAGGCAAACTTTCCATTACTGTTCATATCTGGAGCAAACCAGAGATATATATCATTTGCTAGAGAACCTGCACGTCAAGAAGAAAGAAAGTGGACACTTCACATGACAAGGGGGGGCGACCGCAGCCTATGTTCTGAGGCTGTGTCAAAGGATGCGTTTCTCAGAGAGGGAGGACACGGTCACTGACAAGGCTACTCCTGGACGATGCCCCACCCCTCACACAAGTTACACTCTTCCAGGCCATAAAAGAGACAGCAGTGGTTCTTTCTTCAATTAGGAAAAAAGCAAAGGAAAAGACAAATACAAGAACTTCTCTCAGCCTCCAGGGCCTATACTACTCTATAGTAGAGCAGAGCAGAGTAGAGTAGAGTAGTGTACTATAGAGTAGGATAAATTTAAAATAGTGTGCAATTTTAAGTAAGCTCATTCTTTAAGTAAAGATAGCAGAATTCCTGAGCCCCAGAGGCCCTCCCCGCCTCATAGTTCTCCACACCATGCTGACGCTTATTGAACGATACCTATGCCGGTCATACTGAGAAAAGGCTCTCCGACATTTTGGGGGAGACTGATCCCACAATATACAGAGAGAGACACAGGCACGAAGAGATACAGAGGCATACACATACGTCTTTGCACCAGGTGTTGGGACACAGGGGAAAATTCTCATATCCCACCTCTTCTGAGGATGGACAAATTAATATCAGACAGATTAGTAGGAGAATATGACCATATTTAATAATATACATAGGGAGAATTTATATAACTAAAAATCCTAAAGTAAATGAGGGCAAACCAGGGATTTACATTCTGTGCTAAAGGACCTAGAGCCTCAAGGAGAGGGGAGGGAGCCTCACCCGATGAGGAGAGATGTCTTCCTACGATAAAACCTTGTCCCTGCCTCTCGATGTTTGCCTTGCGTTATCAAAGACTTCTCCAATAAAAGGTTACTTCTAGAGCTGTTTTAATCTCCAGAAATATCTGCATTTTTTAAGTAATAGTCACAGTTTCTCCCCAGGCCCACAGGGCCATGAATCTTGTTTATATATAACAAGGCGGCAGGCGGGAAAAGACCTACTCTGGAAATCTTGGGAAAAGCCTATCTGAGCCTTTCCGGGGAGATGATCCCAGGTAGGGTCACCATGTTTTTCGTGTCGAGAATTTCCAAAGGGGCGTGTGGAGCTGCAGGTCACTGATGTATGGTTCAAATGCATTTGCAAGTGCAGCAGCTCAGTGCCACGCTCCCAGAGCAGGGAGGAGGGCCAGCTGGCTCGCATACCCCTCGGGGTTGAGGTTGTGCCTCCCCTGCTGGATTGGGGGTTCAGGGGGAAGAGGCACGAACAAGGCCCTGTGGGGGTTCTAGGAATGGCTGCCTCCATGAGGACTCCTCAGCATCCCCCAATGTCTACCTCTTGTCCTCTTCCCCACATTCTTGGAGAGATCAGAGCAAGGGGGTCCTGGTTTTCAGTTTCCAAGGCAAAATCAGCAGATGATGCATTCTTTAAGAAAAAACGCTCTCTGCTGTCAGAGCACAGGGAATAGCGCTTCTTCAGGAGTTCATTATAACACAGTCACTCCCCTACATCGACACCCCATATCAACATGCTCCACATGAAACTATTTTCTAAGTGTAAACTTATCTGGTTCCTGCTCAGGACCTTTTAACGGGGTGATGCTGCCCATGCTGTGGCAGAAGCTCGCCAAGCCCCTGAGCCCTGAAGTAAAGCCCATTTGGAGCGCCATAAAGGAGAAAATACGAAGAACTGCCTGCTGGATTTCTAACCATTAGGTCCTTCTGTGCACAAACCATTTCATGCAGGGGATCCAAAATTACCGAGGTTCCCTAAGACCTGGCCAGGGGGAGCCTCTCTGCTTTCTTGGTGCTTCTCTCATGCCAGAAAAACTGCCAGGGCAGAGGAGGACAGGGCACAGGCTCAGAAGGCCACCCTGTCACTCGGTGTGGACTCTGAAGCTGGAGATTCTCTACTGCAGATAAGGCTTTGGAGTCAGGCACTCATGACACTGAAATCACGGTTAAAGGGTTAAATTGCTCTGAGACCCCAGACATTAAGGGAAAAAAAGTATATCTACACTTTTCTTTGATGTTTGCTATAGTATTATCAGCAGACAACACTGCTGGAAACTGCACCGACATCACTAATCTTAGTCTGAGACCACCGAGGCAGAGGACGTGGCTACGCAGAGGGAGGCCTCACCCGCAGGTATCTGAAGAAAAAAGCTTTGTCGTACTTCTGCTTGGTAACCTCGCCAGTGAGATTCAGTCAAAGTCCACATTTCTTTGCCCCTAATACATAAAGCCAATAAAATTTAATTACTTTGTTCTCAATCCCATTCCCCAAACCAACATAAACCCCTTTCTCTACCTAGACAAGAGGCAAAATTGTGGGTTTTTCCCCTCTCACCTCCTTGTTTGTTGACTTGCCATAATTAGCCTCTATGCCCACCAGGTATCCAGCCCATTGCTTGATGGCAAAGCAATCCTACCTTTGTCCCACATACCACCCATGCCCACAGCTTGAAGCTGCAGCCTCCTTTCATTTTTTGAGGTGAAAGTTCTAGTTGTCCTGCCTGACATTTTTCTTCTCAGAAGTTTTATTAAAAAATTGGAAGAACAAGAAATTGAATGGATCACCTTAAAATCTGCGAAGAGTTCTGCCTTTGGGGGAGCACAGCAGATAGATACTACCAGTGTCAGAAGCACAGTAGTTCGTGGGTGCCCCAGCCTCAGCAAGGCTGTGCACAGGAACCCCTCTTTGGTGCATTCCCCCCACAGGACCCATCCCAGGCTGTGCAGCTGGGCAGCTTCTCCCTCGGCCTGGGTACCCCTCAGGCACTCATGTACTGAGCAGGATACCCATGGAGCCCCAATTCTGAGCCAAATTCAGCGTCAGTGCTGGGAAAATTGTGGTGAGGTAAAAGACAAGTATATAAACTATCAGAGAGCTTACCAAGTCTGGGGAGGAAAACTAACACTAATCATGGAATTAGACAAATAAAAGTCAAATTTTAACCATATCGAATGCCAAGAAAAGGAGTGTCGTGGTGCCACGAGAGTGTAAACCAGGCCCCTGACCTAGTCCACTCCCGGAAGAAGAAGCCACTGAGTCTACTGAAGGAGGAATAGGCCGAGGGGACATTAGTGGCACGAGGAGTGTGGGTCTGTGAGGACTGAAAAAGGCCAGTGGAGAGACTCTGAAGGGGGTGTGTTATGTACCCAGGCCAGCAAGGGGCCAGGTAAGGCCTCACAATGGAAGGTCTTTAGTGTATCTGATACAGTCTCAGAAAGTATTCAGACTTGCATTCCAAAGGAATAGCATTACAGGCTGCAATGGATATCAAAATAGAAAGACTGGAGGCTGGGCCTCCCTGGTGGTGCAGGGGTTAAGTCGCAGCACTATGAAGCTATCACAGCCACTGCAGCACAAGTTCGATCCCCACCAGGGAGCTAACCCACATGGTGCAGCAGACCTCTCCTGTCTCGCCTGCTGCTCCTCTCAGCAGTGTACCTAAGTCAACCCACCTATTCTGCTCCCAACTCTGTCTCTGGTGAATCCTCACCACCCCCCACACCTCTGGCCTGCACCCCACTTCTTGTATGCATAAATAAATCTTTTTTTTTTTTTTTTACTGCTGAGTTTGTAGCTTTTTTTTCTAATTTTTTAAATTTAATTTATATCCTTTACATTATTGTATATCACCCCATAGGTTTCCCACCACCAATTCACCCGTGAACCGTCACCATAGTCCTTTGTGCTCCTTCTCCTCTATTTTGGTCTCTCTTCCTCCCCCTCCCCTGGTAGAGTGTCTCTTATTTGTTGTTGTCTGCTAGTTTTTGCTTTTGTTGTGTTTTGTGTGCTGTTTTCTCTTTCTGATTTCTTGTTTGGCTCTCTTATAGTCCTCCTATAAGTGATACCATTCGATATTTTTCTTTTTCCTTCTGGCTTATTTCACTGAGCATGATCCCTTCTAGCTCCATCCATGTTGCTGAGAATTGCGTTAGTTTATCATTTTTGATTGCTGAATAAGAAATAAATAAATCTTAAAAAAAAAAAAAAAAAGAAAGGCTGGAGGCCAGTGAGGAGTTACCACTTGGATCGGAAGGTTAGCAGCACAGGGAGAGAGAGGGTAAAGGATCACAAGGCTTGTTGAGGGGTGGATTGCATTGGGGCTGTGGAAGAGGGAAGTGTCAAGGAAGACATGTGGGTTTTGGCTTCATAACTATCAATAGCTATATAGTGAGAAGAAGATCAAATTTGAGGACATGTTTAGTTTGAGGCGCTTAGAGACACAAGGTGCGGTTTAAAGAGGGAGATATGAAGAGGCGGGTATCTGTGACAGGAGCACCGGGCAAGGAAGTGGAAGCAATGTGTGATGTCAGTGATCCCCAAAGCCCTGGGCATGGCAAGTTCCCTGAGGGAGGAAAGGGAGAAGAGGACCGTGGAGGATGGAGGAGCTCCCAGCTTTGTCCCAGGGACAAAGCAGGAAGATGTCAGGTCAGGGAATCCACTAGAAAAGAATTTATGCCCTTCTGGCCATAACAGAGTACCAGATTTACACCCCTGTCTTAGCACCCACCAAAACAGACAAGGTCTGTGTAAAAATAGTGTCATACTTTGAAAAACAACTTAGGACAGCGGTCCCCAAGAGAAGAGAAACAAATGAGATGAGTCACACTCTTGACTCTCCTACTACCCGGAGAAAGCCACCCATGGCTGGGTGAGAAGGGAGAGCCTAGGCAGAGCCGTGTGGCCTTCCTGGGTCCAGGAGACACAGTGAGGGCTTGGAGACCCATTGAGTCTTTGCCCTCTCCTTCCTGAAGTGCTTTGAAATCTGCGTCTCCCATTGGGTCCTTCCTGGCTGGTTGGTGGCCCATAGCAGTTTGGAATTTGGTCCCCTGTGAGCAGGGGCTGGAGCCTGGCAGGGAGAAGTGACAGAAGGCCCCATCTGCTTGGAGAGCATGTCAGGATTAAAGAGGGTCAGCCTTCATGGTGGTGGCCAGGGACTTGGGAAGGGGAGGTGACATGGCTATGCAGGGTTTTATACACCTTCAAGAGCAGCCAGCACATGCTCCTCTACTAGGGTCATTCTCACTTGGTATGTCTTTGGAGCAACCTGTCTGGAAGTTCAATATCACACCTGTTTGTGAACTTCCCACTTGGAAATGGCTGACAGCAGCCCACCCACTAGGCCCAGAAGCCTGCCCTCTGGAAGAGAAACACAGCTGTCATTTTACCCAACTTTTATCTTCCAAGCCACTTTCATGCCTCTTCTGGCTGGCCTCCCCTGTGGCGACCCAGCCTGGCACAGCACAGAGGCAGGGACAGGGCGAGGTTTCCTTTCTTTGGTTTTAGACATTTCTTAAGATCAATTCCTTTCTACAGAAGAAGTGACCTGCAAATCAAGCTGCCCAGGGCATGAGTGATAGGAGCCAAGAGCCAGGGCTGCCACCAACAGCCTCCTGGAGTGGGGGTGGGGCAGAGTGAAGCATCACCACCCAGAACATCAGCTCAGAGAGCAGGCCAGTGGCAGCGTCTGCACGGGGCCATCGAGAGAACTTGGGTGGGACCAGAGAGGATGGGGGCTCAGAAGCACTGTCCCACCATTGCTGATGCTGAACTAACTACAGCTCTGATTTGTGGTCTCTCTGTGTGTTTTCCTTGAGAGATGGGGGAGGAGAAAGACTATGTTCATATACTGCTCATCACCCACTACAGTAGTTTTTCTGAATTTCTACTAGAACATTTGTGCCCATCAGATAAGAGAAAAGCTCAATTAGCTCCAAATGTCACAATTTCTAGCAATTACCATCATGCACAAACAATGAAAACAGTTCACAATGGGTCTGATTTGAAAATTAACTTTCACAAATGCTCACAAATGAATCATTTCATCTCTAATCAACTTCTATTTTATTTTTTTCTCCTAGAGATAGAAAATAGATAATTACTGAGAAAAGAATTGGGGAAACTTTCCACACACATAATTTGTGTTCAGATACTTAGAAACAAACATTTCTCTGAAATGTACAAAATGATTCCATATACAATGTGTCATCATTGTGGAAGACCTTCTCAAATGAATTCGGTGCAAGGGATCTTAGCTGAAAAACATCCCTGATTTATGGCATGTCACACTCAAAATAGGCACATACGTGTGTGTGTGTGTGTGTGTGTGTGTGTGTGCTCCTTATAATAGAGGCCCTCTGCTCCTCACTCTCTGTGTAGCCCACGCATAAAGTGGGCATGAAATGATTAAACAGCAAAACTCCCAGCTACCGCACCTAAGGAGAACATCTGATAGAGCAACACAAGAAAGGAGTACAGAGTCGGTGACTGCTCTGCAGCGGTGAAGACTCGGTAACTATAGCAACTTGCTTTAGAAGTTATTCTTTCCCTGCCAAAAATCAGGTTGGCCCTGTCAGCCCTCCTGCTGTCACACGACAGGAGAGAGAAGCCATTTGGGAGAGGCAGCAGGCCAGCCATGGAAAGGGCACAGGAGGAAAGGCAGCCTCCTCAGGTCCGCAAAGTAGCAGATCAGGAGCAAGAATGAGTGCAACTGTGGGAGGCTGAACATGCAGACCGGATTCTGAACTCTTGGAAAAGGAATGAGGAATTCTCTGTCACAGCACCATCATCCCAATTGTGTTCTGCTGTGCACTTGCTTGGGATACAGAGAAGATTAAGAACTAAGACAAGAAGCCACCATGATCCAAGAAAACAAATAGGACCTTGAATATTTTTCCCCTGGCTGAGGCTTCCCCCGCCCCTAGGGAGGAGAGGCTGGAGTTATATGAAAACTCCACTGTATATTAGATTTTGTAGTTTGTGGTTTGTGGTCTCTCTGTGTGTTTTCCTTGAGTGTTAGGTGATGAGAAAGGCTATGTTTTGAACATATTTTTAAATATTTAACTGTTAGTAAAAGGCAGAAAGTTGATCCCAAAGGGTGAGCTCATTTCTTCTCATCCAGCCTTCTTTGGTTGTCATTAAAAAGCCTGGAGCAAAAGAAGCTGCTCAAATCTTGTTAGACAAAGGTTTTTGTACCAGGTGAACCCCAGCACCCTTTAGTAATCTGATCAGAAGTGGGCAGAGGGGAACATCTCAGTGAATGGGGCCCGGTGTCCTTCATGCTATAGGGACTGTGGCTCAGTTTACTTCTCTTGAGACCACAGAAGTGGGCACAGCAGGTGCCTGCCTGTGTCCTGAAACATTTCCTGAACTCGCCTTCCAGAGAATTTGCTCTCCTGATTTCCTCTAACCTCTTGCTCACTCTTTTTGTGGGACCTCCCTTCTCCTCCCCAAATCTAGATGACTTTAGCCTCTGAAGTTTTCCCCTCTCACCACCCTCATTGCCTTGGTGACCTCAGTTAGAATCAGCATTCTCATTGCATGCTGATGACTCCTCCTGAATTTCTATCTGCTGCTCTTGAACTCAAGGCTGATGCAGCAAACACCATGCCAGTATGTCCACAGGGGTGTCTCACAAAAGGCACACACAGCAGGTCCAAGCCATCTTCCCCTAGGAGACGGTTGGTTCTGCTATTCAAAGAGAGACCATCTCACATATGCACAGTCCTCGCTGCCCTGGCCTCAGCCACTGTCACTTCTCTACTGGGTTGCGCTGCGGCCTCTGGCAGCCGCAGCCTTTGCCCTGCTCTTTCCTGTGCTCATTCATGTGACAGTCAGAGTCTTTTTTTTTTTTAATATATATTTTTATTGTTATTTATGTCTTTTACATTTTGTATTCCCCTTGGGTAGCCCACCACCAATTCACCCGTGATCCAATATAATACTGGAAGTCCTAGCCAGAGCAATTAGACAAGAGAAAGACATTCAAGGGATCCAAATAGGAAAAGAAGAAATTAAACTGTCTCTATTTGCAGACGATATGATAATATATATACAAAACCCTAAAAACTCCATAGAAAAACTACTCAAAATAATAGACCAGTTCAGTACAGCAGCAGGATACAAAATCAATGTACAAAAATCAGTAGTCTTCCTATATGCAAACACCCAATCTGAAGAAGAAGAAATTAAAAAATCCATTCCCTTCAAAGTCGAAACCAAAAATTCAAATATCTGGGAATAAATCTAACAAAAGACATAAAGGACTTATACAACAAAAACTACAAAACTCTGTTGAAAGAAATAGAAGAAGACACAAGAAGATGGAAAGGCATCCCCTGCTCATGGATTGGAAGGATTAACATTATCAAAATGGCAATCCTACCAAAAGCAATTTACAGATTCAATGCTATTCCAATAAAAATCTCAATGACATTCTTCAAAGAAATAGATCGACTACTGATGAAATTCATAT
>PVIJ01005227.1:0-106364 GCA_004024925.1 Scalopus aquaticus
GGGGAGGGGGGGAGGAAGGAGCCGGAGGGAGGGAAGGGAAAGGGCACAAAATGGAATAGAAAAGAACACAAGGGACCATGGAGATGGATCACGGGTGAATTGGTGGTGGGCTACCCAAGGGGAATGCAAAATGTAAAAGACATAAATAACAATAAAAATATATATTATAAAAAATAAATAAATAAATAAATAAATAAATTGTACTATTTTCCTTCAGCAAATAATTTTGTACTGTTCAAGTATGAATTATATACAAAAGTTCTCACCCTTTCCCAAATACAAAAGCTGATGAAGTCTATCTACTGAGCTGCCTATCTTGGAGCGATGACTGAAATAAGACACAGATTCATTTTATATGAATGCTGAAACTGTTCCAGAATTGAACTTAATGGGGTTTACTCATCCTTTGAAATTACTATGTAAGAAACTATAAAGACTTCCTTTCCTAAGAAAATACCAGAGATTGAAGATATAAGTATTTAGCTCCTTATAATACTGTAAAATTTACACAACATATTATATATACACAAAGATATAAGGACAAAGCAACAGTTTGGATGAAATGCAATTAATGAAACAGTCACATAAAAATGATGCTGTGAGGACTTCTACTTCCACCTTAGGTGCAGAAAGCCTAAAACGAGTATCACTACTAACTTTAAAGTGAGAACAAGTCAGAGAAACTATCAGATAAAGTTTCTTGAGCCCATCAAGATTGCCAAAATCATAAGGCAAGTAGTACGATATCCAGACAGGGCAGATTCCTCCAAAATACAGGAGCAATGCATGGATTACATCTCCAGAAGGAGAACAAAGGAGGCAGATCCAGGTGCCATACAAGGGAGCATTAAAAAAAAAAAATCAGCTAAAATTTTAATAAAGTGCCACTAAGCTATTTTCTGACTTAAAGATTTGACTATTCTCACCACTTCACATAGAATCACAAAATACATTATCTTTTATGTTTGGTTTCTTTGACTTAGTATGTCTTGACGATTCAGCCATGCAAATATGAGGGGAAAAAATCCATTGCCTTTTATTAAAAAACGTTTTATTATAATGTGTATATCTATACTTTGTTCAATTAGTGGACATCTGACTTGTAAGCTGAAAACTATAAAACACCATTGAAAGAAACAACATTTAAAACCTATATAAGTGAAAAGACATTCTGATTTCATGCATCGGAAGATTTAAATACCATTAAAATGGTAATTCTCTCCAAATTAATCTACAGATTCAATGCATTCCCTATCAAAATCCTAGCTTCATTTTGCAGAAACTGAAAAGTTGATCATAAAACTTTGATGGATATGTAAGAACCCAGAATAAACTAACATGAAAAAGAACAAATGACATTTTCTAATTTAAAAGTTACTACAAAGCTAGAGTAATCAAAACAATGTGAAATTGATTCAAGGGCAGACACAGAAAAAGAATAGAATTGAGAATCCAGAAAAAAAAAATCTCATGCTTAGGGTTAACAAGATTGCAAAAGACAGTTCAATGGAAAAGAACAATTTTTCAACAAATGGTGCTAGGACAACTGGGGATCCATTTACAAGAGAGTTAGCCTGGTTTCCTCCAACCAGTGATACAGAAAAATTAACACAAAATGGATACACATAAATATAAGAGCTAAAACTTAAAAAAAAAAAAAAAAGAATAAATTTTTGTGATCTAGTGTTAGGCAATAGTTTCTTAGATACAATACCAAACACACAAGTAATAAAAAGAAAAACAGCTTAATTGGACTTCACCAAAATTTAAAAGTTTTGTGCCTCAATGGGCAGCATCAAAACAGTGAAAGACAACCTACAAAATGGGAGAATATATTTGCAAATCATCTTATAAGGAACTTACATCTAGAATATATAAAGAACTCTTAGAACTCAAGAATAAACGACTAAAAATCCAATTTTAAAAAAGTACATAGACCTGAATGGATATCTACTTGCAGGTGTACAAATGTACACATGTAGACATATACACATGTACACATGTACACATACACAAATGTACACATGTACACATATAATCCTGTGTAAAGGATTATATGTAATCCAAACAGATGAGTTAGATACTTTGACTTATGTTTTTTCCAGCACCATGAATTACATTGAGGCTGACAGCTTTAAGACAGGAGCTGAGAGTAGAAAAGCAAAAATAATAAAAAATTAATTAACTAATTTTTTTAAAAAAGAAAGGAGGGGAGAAAAAAGCTGAAATCAGTATATATCTGAATTTGGAAGTATCTTGTATTAATTACTAAGGACTCCACTTAAGTTGCTCTTATAACTGGCAGCTTACACAATCTCATTATCACTAAAAGGAAAATTCTAAATTCCAAATTTTTAAATTATACTCACACTTAAAATAAAAAGATTAAAAGAAAAAATGAAGACAAATTCATTCTGAAACAGAGAACCCAACAGATAGTATTAGAAAAATACTGTCGTAAAACTAAAATGGCAGAACAAAAAACTACATAATTTTATAAAAGAATGCATACATGTAAAAGAAATAATGCAACATACAGCCCCACTATTGAAAAGATTAAAACAAAAAAAACATAATTTCTATGCTATGTAAACCACAAGGCACAAAAACACATGATACGGATTGGACAAAAACTGTTACTAATTAGGAATGGTGAACTGCGTTTCTATGTAACACATCAAGCTTAAAATTTCTATCATAATTTTCATTTTTATTAATTTTATTCCATTTAGAATGACAAAATGCATATGTGTATATGTGTGTGTATATATATGTATATATATATATGCGCGCGTGCGCGCGCGCACACACACACACACACACACACACACACACACACACCCTACAAAACAGTAAAGTTTTAGAAAGAGATTATTTATATCAACTTGACACATTCTATCTTTACCTAAAATTTTTTAGGAGGATTTTAGTTTACTTTTTTCTTAAAGATTTATTTTATTTATTTATGAATACAAGAGCTGAGGTATAGGCCAGAGGCGTGGGGGGTGGGGTGTGTGTGACGGAATTCATTAGAGACAGAGTAGGGCACAGAACAGACAGATTGACTGAAATACACTGCTGAGAGGAGCAGTGGATGAGAGAGAAAAGGTCTGCTGTGCCATGTAGGTTAGCTCCCTGGTGGGAATCCAACTTGTGCTGCAGTGGTTGCCAACAGCTTCATAGTGCTGATCTTAACCCCTTGCGCCACCAAGGAGACCCACTTAGGTCTTTAAATCAGCCTTTATAAGTATCAATATGCTCTATTTCATTTACAACAGTTAATTTTACAGAATTAGGTTTACTTACTATATAAAGGTTCTTCACACAAAATTTATAAGACATATTCCCAACATAAAAAGTATATGTCAGAGTAATGAAGCTTATAAGAATAAGAAGTCAGTCATACAAATGGTCCCATGACTGTTATAATGAGCAGCTATTAAAGCTCAGGAAGTACAAAGGAAGCAGACTGGTAGTTATGCAGTATTTCCATTTGGCCTTTAAGAACACAGGGATATAGACATCTAAACAAGACCTGTTTTGCTGGGAAACCTGGACTGCTATATGTGAAAGAATGAAACTAGACCACTACCTCACACGATACACAAAAACCAACTCAAAATGGATGAAAGACTTGAAACCATAAAAAATATAGAAAAAAACATAGACACACACTCTATGACATACATCTCAGAAACATCTTTAAGGCCTCATCCTCAGAAGCAAAGAAAATGAAGGAAGAGATAAACAGCTGGGACTATATCAAACTGAAAAGCTTCTGTACAGCAGAAGAGATGAATAACCAAAACAAAGAGACCACCCACAGATTGGAAGGAAGTATTTGCACTCCATATAACCAATAAGGGACTGATACCAAAGATATAAAAAAAGTTTACACACCTCAACAAAAACAAAGCAAACAACCCAGTCAAAAAATGGGTAGAACTAGAAAGACACTTCTCCAAAGAGAAAAAGCAAATGACCAACAGGTATATGAAAAAAAGCCCAACGTCATTTATAATTAGGGAAATGCAAATCAAAGCCACAATGAGATACCACCTCACTTTGGTGAGAATGGTCCGTATTAAAAAAACAAGCAACAGGGCCTCCCTGGTGGCGCAGCGGTTGAGCGCTGCACCGTGGAGCTGCTCGGCAGCACGCGATGTGAGTTCGACGCCCAGCCGGGGAGAATCCCACATAGTGTGGCGGGCCTCTCCTGCCTCGCCCGCAGCTCCCCTCAGCAGTGTATTTCTGATCTGCCTGTTCTGCTCCCCACTCCTTCTCTGGTGAACCCTCTCGCCACCCCACACCTCTGGCCTGTACCCCAGCTTGTATGTATAAATAAATCAATCTTAAAATAAATAAATAAATAAACAGGCAATAACAGATGCTGGAGAAGACATGGAGAAAGAAAACCCTCTTACACTGCTGGTGGGAATGCAAACTGGTCCAACCACTATGGAAAGCTGTGCAGAGGTTCCTCAAATTACTAAAAATGGGTCTACCATATGACCCAGCAATTCCACTTCTAGGAATCTACCCAAAGGACACAAAACATTAATTCAAAAGAAAACCTGCACTCCCATGTTTACTGCAGCACTATTTACAACAGCTAAGATATGGAAACAACCTAAATGCTCAAACACAGATGACTGGGTCAAGAAGATGTGGTATATATACAAAATGGAATACTATTCAGCAATCAAAAAGATAAACTCATGCCATTCACAGCAACATGGACAGAGCTGGAAGGGATTATGCCTAGTGAAATAAGTCAGAAGGAAAAAAAACCAGTATCGGATGGTTTCACTGACAAGGGTACATAGGGAATCCAAACAAAGGGTAAAAAAAAAAAAAAAGACAGACCTTACAGGCAAACTGCAGATCTGAGGCACAGAGCAGGGGAGGATGAGATAGAGGGACCAAAACAGGGGAGAGAAGAACACAAGGGATTATGGTGCAGGTTCACAGGTGATGTGGTAGGTGACTTACGGGGATTACACCTGAGGGGACAAATCAAATATTGTATGAAAATGAACAACAATGTAAGAAAATTTTTTTTAATTCAATCAATAAAAAAAGGAGAAGAAAATTTTAATTAAAAAAATAAATAAAACAAGACCTGTTTACCTACTCAGCAAGAAAAATATCTGTTGGGAAGATGAAATCTTTTAAGCCCAGTCAGCTCCACAAGAATTCAGGCTGTAGGGTAACTATTTCAAAAGAAAACCTAGAACATAAAGATTACCTCAGCAACTTTTGGAGGTACTCCATCCCCGAGCACTTCCCTGATGAAACAGTGCTGCCCCATGTAACAAGACAGTCCACAGGTTCTCTTGAAGGCATCTTTCAATCGTTTCAGCTCTACATCTGTAACTAAAGTTCAGAAAAAGAAGATGGGTAAGAAACCAGAAGAGAAATCTCTCAAAATCTACTTTTTAAAACCTTGTTTCTAATAAAAATGGTGTTACTTCTTTACAGATAAGTAAAACAAGCCCAATATATTTTGTCATAATTCTAATATTTTGAAATCCATTCTGGAAAATAAATATGAAAATTCTTGACCCACTATCTTCAAACAACAGAGCATTAAATTATGCATAAAAATTTTAGGCAGGAGCAAGGAAGAGGTAGAAAGTATTTCAAATTAGCAGGTAAGTTAAGAAACACTAGATTCTGACACTGAAATGGTTTCAGCAATAAAGCACTAGCTCCTCCTAAATAAGTGTATTTGTACTCATTTGGCACATATCAGTGTGGACAGCCCCCAAGTTTAGCTTAGGTTTTGTCATTATTTATAAAGAGAGTAAACAACCTAAAAATTTTCTACAAGAAAAATAAATACCTTATATTATTATGTGATCAGTACAATGAGGAGATATAGAAATGGTACCTTTAGTGTATGCTTGCATAAAGAGACTTCTGGACAGAGAAGAAAATTATTACATAAAAATGTAAAGGCTAATCCAAGCAAAAGGGACAAGGGCATGCCAGTCAAAGATAATTTGTTTTCAAAGCACAAAGATATATAGAGCTGAGAACTGTATGTTACTAAAACAAAATAAATAAGGCAGGTAACAGTAAATAACAGACCTAAAAAGGTATACATAAACACTGATCAAATCATAGTCATTCTGTTCTGTAGAAATAAGGAAAGTCATATACAATTCAGATACAAACTCCAAACAAACAGGAAACAGGACATATTTATAAAATTGAGGTAGTTCACCATACATTGTAGATGCTCAAAACAGTGTATTAAACACAAGATACTGCCAACAATCTGTATGTCCTGAAAATAAACAGTTTTTTTATTTATTCAAAAGAAGCAGACTAAAAAGTGGTTAATCTGCAGACAAGAAATACAAAAAAAAAGTGTCTATTGTACAGGTAAAATTGAGAATTTTAAAAACAAAAATTTAGGCAAGCCAGAAAATAAAACAGAATCAAGCCTGGCAAACTTTTTAAAGTAAGAAAATGTATTATCAATGAGCAGTGGTAACTGACCTAAGCATGCCGAAAAAGTTGAATCTAAGCACTAGCAGTTAAAAGATGTGATTAAGAAGGAAACTAATTTACTCTGTCCAGAGAGCCAAGAAGACTTAGGAATTGATGCTACCAATCACCACGCAAGGCCGGGGGATAAAAGGTGGAATTAAATTTGACTAAAAAAAGTCAGACTGGTTGAAATTCTGTTTTAGAGGTTAGACACTTACATTCTGTGCAGCTTGATGCAGTCAGGCACCAATCTACCACCTACACACACAACCACCACTTTCACGCCAACTTTTTAGCTACAGATAAAGATCAAAAAGTCAGAGACACATTCTGTGGAGAAAGTGAGACAGAAAGGTTCCACACATGGAAACAACAGATTTAGCTGAGAGTATCGGAGGGATAATGAGGTATGAAAAAAGGTGAGGATTAAGTCAGAATTTTACATCTAGTAGCCTTCCCTTGACATATATATCACTTGAGAAGAATAAATGAGGACTCCACCCTGAAGAAAGTATATGACCCCAGAACTCCTACCGACATGGGTGAGAGGGGGTGGGTTTCCACTCTCTCTATAGAAATGGCTGGAGTCCAAACTAATCACCCAAAAAGGAAAATCCACAAGACAAGAAGTGATATAAGTCAACACATAAATCTTATAATCAACCCTTTAATGCATCATTCTTAAAAATAAATGGATAGTTAGGTAGTTCTTATAATGCCAAATGTATATTTACCCTACGACACGGTAATTCCATTCCTTATTATTTACCAAAAAGTAACTCAATGTACATAAGAGCTTGTGGCCAAAAATAAATAAATAAATAAAGACAACAACCTCTTTGTCCATGAATAGGTGAATAAATAAATGTGGTATACCCTTAACAATGGGTACTATTCTGTAGTAAAACTGAAGAAACTACAGATTTATGCAATAACCCAAAAACTACGCCAAGCAAAAGAAGTCAGATACAAAAGAATATTCACTGTATGACTGCATTACATTAAAGTCTTAGAAGCAAAACTAGCTGTAGTCACAAAAATATGATTAACACATGCCACTCTAGGCATGTATGGGTGGAATTGTATGGAACAGAGACTACAAAGAGGCAATAGTGATGGAAATATTTTATGTATTTGATTGGGGTGGTAGTTACACAAATGAAAACATTTGTCAAAATGTATTAACTGAATAGTTAATTAAATTAACTTATATAGTTATGCATTTTGTATGTGTAAATTATATACCAATAGAATAGACTTTTAAAAAATGAATGAACAGGCAAGGAATTGCATATATGGAGAAAGATTCCAACAAGAAAGGTACCAAAACAAACAAATGGTGAGCAGAAATGATTAAAAATATTAAAATCACCAAATATCCTTAGAGAAGGAAAAAAAGAAAATCACATTCATACAACAAGTGTATTAAAAAAATTAATAATTTCAAAGTAAAAACAATCTCATGCACCCTTTCCAGGCAAATGACAAGACAATGTCCTACAATAAAATCAGGAGGTAAACAAAGGAAAGAAAAGGGAAACACAAACTTCAGGAAGAGAAAAGTGAAAGGAACTCCCAGGATGATTACAATGAAACACACCCAGAAAGACAGTTGTATAGCAGGCTTAGAGAATAAGACTAGACTAGAAATGAAGGACTTCTAGCTAAAAAAGGAGTTTGGAAGGGAAACCAACTGATATGACTGACCACAGTGGGAACAGTTTTAAGAGGTATTTCACCTTCAAAAAATAAACCTCAAAGACAGGATTTACTTTAGATTTTTCTTAACCTAAGAAAAGAAGCTTTTTTTTTCAAAGTACACCTGTAATAGTCTGGCGTGAGAATTAAGAAACCAACAGAGGAGCCTCCCCGGTGGCACAATGGGTTAAGCGCAGCGCTGTGGCGCTGTAGGCAGCTGCCGCACAAGTTCGATGCCGAAGTTCGATGCCCTGCGGGGGAGATTCCCACATGACATGGCGCAGCAAACCTCTCCTGCCTCGCCTGCTGCTCCCCTCCGCAGTGTAATTCAGTCACTCTGCCTGTTCTGCTCCCCACTCTGTTTCTGCTGAGCCCTCTTACCACCCCACACCTCTGGCCTGCACCCCAGCCTGTATGCATAAATACATAAATCTTTAAAAAAAAAAAAAGAAAAGAAACCAACGGTGGGTTGGGGGAAGCCCCAACATGATCATATTGAAAGCTACAGGACCAGAACCATAACCTTCTTCAAAGAGACACATAAACAGAAGAAAACAACAAGGGAGCACTGAAGGTAAAGAATCAAGAGAGAATTTTTTTTCTCATATCAAAACAGATTTTCAAGGGAATTTAAAAAAAAAATCTCATCCAACAAAAAGCTGTGAAGATTTCATCTTGGTCTTTCAAATATTCAGCTGGTGAGAATTAACAACTCACAATCAAATATCAAGATCTGGTAAGAAAAAGAAATTGCTTGAAATCACTTTCTGATTCACCACAAAATAAGGAAAAACATTTGGTCAAAGAGCAAATACTGAAACAGAAAGAAAACAAAGATTACACTGTTCACCACTGAAATAGAATTCTTCAGATCTTCAGTGAGATCTTCTCAAAATGCAAAACACCAAAAGGTTCAGCCCTTACTTACATGGTGACCACTGTGAAGGAAATACGGAACATAAAACTAGTAAGACATCCAACTTTACCTTAGGGGAACTCACAGCTAAGAGACACACTTAGATTCAAAACAAAACAAAACAACAATTGTGCACAGAGGAAGAACACCTAAAAGGGGGGGAAGAGTGCTCTAAAACTACATTACATACAGCTACATCTAGTGATCACATGCATACAGACTTTCTATAAAGATCTCTTTATTGAGAACTGCTCCTCCGGCATGACATTCTGAGGCCCTCATGACCTATTAATAAACCTAACATAGCAACTTATCAACATAAACAACCTTATCACTAGTTACATTGTTTTTAAGAGAAAACTGTAGTCTTCTGCAGCTTTACAGGTTATATCAATTGACTCTGACTGATGGGGCTGGATGGATCTGGATTAACTATAATGCAAAGGAAAGCAGATAACTTCAGGAATTCTACATGTGGTATAAAACCACCAACCTCAACTGGATTGGAGAATAAACAGCCTTCAAACAAGCCAATGGGTAAGACAGTACTTTCCTATCCTCTCATCACTTCATTTTCTGAAGGCTGAAGACTACAGTGTACTCTGGTAAGCTAAGAACACTAAATTCACTTCAAGAGATTTAAAGAAGCCTAAAAAAACCTGGCTATTAGGACGACAGACTAAGGATAGTGGGTGTGGACTAGAGCTGCCTGTACTTTTTCAACACCCTCCGCTATTTCTGAACCACAATCCATCTGATCCTTTACCATCATTATCAATAAACATATCTTTATATAGGAAAATACATGCATAAGCCCAACTCAAAAGCCAGAAACCTAAGAGGCCTTCCTTACATCTCACTATTCTCAGATCTGACAGGAAGAAAAGCTATCGAATAAAAATACTCTGTGACTCCTTTGGTGTGGAACATAAGTTCAAGCAAAAAAGGAATTACTGGAGATAGGGAAGAGTAGTGATACAAGCTCAAAAACTGATACACCTACAGGGACCAGAAAGGTAATATAAATGGAGGGCTCTGTGGCACATAGAGAGCACATATCCCTTTTGTAGTGTATAGTTAGTACTAAATTCCAAGATTTTGTTGCAATGTGGGAGTGAAAAACAGGAATATGGATTTTCTGTGAAATCTCTCTACATTAAAAGTATTGGCAGCCAATTAAAAAAATAAATAATATGCAGCTTCAGTATAGCCTACCAGATACTGGTTTGGCAACCTCTGGCCAAACGTTTAAAGGCACAAATAAAATATACATGTGTTCAAATCCAACATTGTCACTTACTAGGTGTGGAACATGGGCAAGCTACTTAATATCCCTGTACTTTGGCTCACTCATCTGTAAAATGGATGTAATACTATCTAATTCCTGGCAGTGTTACAAGGATTTAATGAGAATGCAAATACACACACAAACACATACATACATGTATATACGTATATGAATGTGTGTGTGTACACACACACACACACACACACACACATATGGACTTAACAAAGACAGGAACATGAGACTGTGCAATAAATGATAGTCAGGGAGGAGATTTCTAGCAGTACCCCTCTTTACTTTCTACAGGAAGATGAAGATGAAGAAAGGAGGCAAAAGATAACAAAACTTTCTGCCCCTTCTCTCTTCTTCCTTACCTATAAGACAAGTATTATGATGTCAGCAGACCCTGCTGCCACCTAATGTTAGAAATTCAAAGGGGAGGGAAGGAAAAGGGAGAAAGTAAAAGAGGAAGAGAAAAGCAATTTCTGCCGCTTTGACAAGCATTAAGGGAAGAGCACTGTCAACCGTGTAAAGAATGTACCCAAGTCATTAGATTTGAGCGTGAGTTCTGTCTTATTCAAACCTACTCAACGGTAAGTCACATTACTATGAGTATTCATAAATGCTTTTGAAGGTCACTAACATTCCAAAAAATTATAAGCTAAATGAATTCTTTCGTAAAACAAATTTTGCTCTCAACATCACATAAGAAAAGCAAGTCAGGAGTAACCTCACCATAGTTAATCAAAGATTCAATCTGGTACTTCGGCTGCATTCACTGGCTACAAGTTAGACTAACTATGATATTTACCCAAAGCATGAGGACATTCATCTGCTGTATTTATTATCATTAAAGGCTGCTCGTCATAGACTGAAATCACCAAGAATTCAATGCATATATTTTATTAAGATTAGCTTTTAACAGATCAAAGGATAAAGCTTATTCTATTTAAGCTATACATAAACTAATTTATAGTTTACAAAATCAAAGGCATCTTTGAAAGTTATCTTTTAAATTTGTTTTAAAAAATACAAACAGGGGAGGAAAAAACATTTCACTATTTTGTTTGCCTAGCAGTTTCTGGTTACAGAGCAATCCAAGCATATTCTAAGAGTACCATACGACTACATAAAATATCATGAAAACTATGTATTTTATCCAATTATACACACACACACACACACACACACACACACACGTAAAATAATTGGCAAAATTGTGTTGGGAGCTATAGAAAGGTAAAGCATGATCTATGGTTTTAAAAGTTTAAAATCTGGGGCTTAGGCAGAGATGGCTACTACATTGCAGAGCAGTGTAACTTTGTTTTAAGCAATAAATATCTTCAAATCATTCAACCACAGATTTCGGGACATTTTCTAATTTCATACTTTTTCCGTATACCTTACATATTATTGTAGTCCACAGAGGCAGTCCCTAATGTATGTGACCTACATACAAGCGTAACACCCCCTAGTAATTTTAAGTTGTAGCTTTGGCTGATTTTTTCCAACATTTAATAAATGCCTATGTCAGCTTAGTGAGAAGGAATAAAATGAAGTCCCAAAGTAAGGAGTCATTATTTCTAAGTTGGTGATTAAGAAAGGGTTCCAAGTAGTGGTGACTTATGAAGAACAGGGGTTCACCTGGCAAAAATGGGCAGAAGGTTGCAAGAAGCAGAGCTCCAGAAAATGAGGCTAGAAGAATCAGAAGAGATTAATAGAAGCATGACTTTATTCAAGGTGCCAATGTCCCCACCTATACTTTCCAGCTTCCCTTGCAACTATATAGAAATGGCAGTAAAATATAATAAACATTGCTAGGGAAGATCTCCAAGAAGATTCAGATAGCTAGCAATGTTCCTTTACTTTACCTCTTCTTCACACCTGAAACTCAAAAGCAATTGCTGCCTCTCTAGCAGCATTTAAACTATGAGTGACTACAACCAGAAAGCCATGCCTGGCCAGGGAGCTAACCCACATATTTGGCCCAGCGGACCTCTCCTGTCTCACCTGCTGCTCCCCTTAGCAGTGTATTTCAGTAAATTCACCTGTTCTACTCCCACTCTGTCTCTGGTGAATCCTCTCACACACACCCTCCCACCTCTGGCCTAACCCCAGTTCTTCTATGTTAAAAAACAAAAACAAAAAAACTATGAGTGAACTTTAAGTTATTAACACACACTATAGACTGTATGGTAAAAAGAGAAAAGACTTAGGTGATCCTGAGAGGTCACTCTAGAAGGACACACTAAGCCATTCCTGAGTTTTAAACAAAGAGATAGCAATCAGATTAATAAACTGTGTTTAAAAGATTAGAAAAAAGTCAGACATGCAGCATAAAAAAAGACATAAAGCGAGAGAGACTACTGTATTGGTCCAGGCAAAAGATGAGGGTCTAAACTAAAAAGGGAGGTAGGTAAGGTATGTTTAAGAGATACTAAAGTTTACTGAACAGGATTTAGTGGATAATTAGTTGTGAAAGGACAAGAAAGACTTATCTATGATTTCTAGACAGCTTCTGGGGTCTAAGATATAGTCCATGTCATTGATGAAAATAAAACCTGTGGGAGAATTGTATATTTTACATTGTATTTACTACGGACTAAGTGTAAGTATCTCTCTCTCAAAATCATTTGTTGAAGACCTAATAACCGCCAATGTGGCTGCATTTGGAGTGAAGAGGTAATTACTATTAAATGAGAGTCTGAGTGGGGAGGATTGGATTAGTGTCCACATGAGCAGAGACACCAACGAGCTTGCATACCTCCCACTCCATCCTCAGAAGAAAGGTCATCTGAGGACCCAGAAAGAAGGTAACCATCTGCAAGCCAACAAGAGTCTTCGCCGGAAACCAAACCCTGCTAGAACCTTGATCTAGGACTTTCCAGCCACCAGAACTGTAAGGAAACAAATTTCTGTTGTTCAAGTCTCAGGTTTACCAGATTTTGTTATGGCAGCCTAAAAACACTAACACAGAGTATCATCCAAAGTTGAGTGCATCATTTTCTGATGCAATGCAATACTACTGTCAGGCAGCTGCTGAAGTAAGCTGACATCAGCAGTGCACTAGATAAAGCCCTCTCGGAAAGGTTGAGCACTGAAAATATTTCAGATTTTGTGCAAGACAACTGAAGCTACTGTTCCATAGAACTGTTATTTTATTCATTTAGGCACAATACAGAACAGTAATGCCTCGAAAGTGCGTTAATAGCATGGACAATTTCTGCTGTATTCGTGGGGAAGTGACATTGCCAGCCAGAAGAAAAGGATCACTTCTCAAGTGAAGAAGGCTTATCATTTTCACTTTGGATGCAAGATTGGTGACCAAGACAAGCCTTGGGCCCCACATACATGCTGTGCTACATGTACAACAAAGCTTTCACAGTGGTTAAATGACAAAAGACCATCAATGCCATTTGCAGTCCCCCATGGTGTAGACAGCCAAACAACCACGTAAAAGACTATTCCTTCTGCTTGGTTCCTCCTCTTTCCGGCAGAATAACAAAGCAAAAGAAGTCGAGAATAGTCTACTCAAACATTCCGTCTGCATTGAGACCAGTTCCACATGGTGAGGGACTTCCTATTTCAAAACCTCCAGCAGAATATTCTCTTGATTCATCTGATGAGGACAATGGTGAGCCGACCTGTTCTTCTGTTCCATCAGCATGCAGTGATCCAGATTTTCACTGTGCTGCATCATCAACCCCACACACACTAACACAGGAAGAACTAAATGAACTGGTTCATGATTTGGACTTACCCAAGAACAAGGCAGAACTGCTAGGATGAAGACCCCAACAATGGAATCTTCTAGAAGAAGATATCACAATTACTTTCTATCAAAAGCACCACCAGCAGTTGGAGCCCTTCTTCAGAAAGTAAAGTACTCTGGTATTCTGTTCTGATATTGAGGGCCTCATGAATGCCTTAGAAATCACTCATGACTCACAAGAATGGGGACTAGTTCTAGACTCTTCGAAACTGAGTTTTAAGGCTGTGCTTTTGCACAATGGAAACCATCTTCCATCTATTCTATTCCTGAACAGCTGAACAAGAGACAAGTGAAGAAATCTAAGAAGTAGTCTATGACTTGATTTTTTACAGGTATGAACTGTAGGCCTATTACTATTGGCATGCATTTCATAATGTAAACATCCATTTATTGCAGATTACAAAAAAAACTAGAGCCAAAATCAGAATTTGACTGTCATATTCGTGTTGACTAATTTTATTTCAGTAACATGACTTTTGTAAATATTTGTTGACCAGTGTAATTGGTGCAAACTCTACTGAAAAACGGTGTGGAAAAACTTTAGAAAACTAAAAATGGGAATACCACTGCTAGGTATTTACCCAAGGAATATGATGATTTTAATACAAAAAGACTTATGAACCTCTATGTTCACAGCAGCATTACCCATAATAGCCAAGTCATAGAAACAAATTAAGTGCCCAATGAAGATGACTGGATAAATTATTATGGGATATATAGTCAGTGGAATACTACTGAGATATTAAAAACAAGAACTAGTTCCTTCTGGGACAAAATGGATGGATTCTGAGGTGATCATGCAAAGTGAAGTCAGAAAGTGAAAAACAGATACCTGGTGCAACAGATTAAGTGCAGCACTATGAAGCCATCCAGAGCCATTGCGGCACGAGTTCGATACCCAGCCAGGGAGATTCCCACATGGCGCAGTAATCTCTCCCGCCTGCCCGCTGCTCCCTTCAGCAGTGTACTTCAGTCAATCTGCCAGTTCTGCACCCCACTGTCTCTGGTGAATCTTCTCAACACCCCACACCTCTGGTGTATACCCCGGCTTGTACGCATAAAAAAATAAATCTTGAAAAAATAATAATTCTTAGACTCTGAAAAATATATTGGTAACCAGAGGAAATAGGGGAAGGCTAGGGGAGGGAGGAAGGAAAGGGATAGGACATTGGCAAGGGAGTTTTGGTGAGGGTGAGTAAAGCATGCGCACAGATGGAGGTGTGAAAATGTACTTCCATATACTAACATCGGACAAATAATTTTTTTAAAACCTGAATTCACCCACCCTCTAAACCTATCCCAACACCCACCCCAACCTTAAACCTAATTATAAAAATAATCCTACACCTAAATGGTGGGGTGGGGGATGAGGGAGAGAAATGAGGCACATGTTATTAGAAACTGTAAGAGGGGCAATCCTTGTCACAGAGTGGTAAAGAACTTAGTTGAATTGTGTCCATGTTTTAGTATTTTGCAGAAGATATAATTTTTGAGTGAAAAATTAGATGAGATTTCTGAAAGTATTAAAGACTTGGTTTCTTATCTTACCACTTACAGTAAAATCCAGAGGAAAGAAATAAATTGAAGGAACTGCTAATCAAAAAGATTCAGGACTCGAAGATCTGGAAAATTCTCAGCCCATCCAGACTGCTAGAAATGATAAAGCTTGTGCTGAAGTGAACACTGAGGGTGTGGCTAAACAACCATTTAATAAGGAGAATAGCATGGATGTGAACCACAAATGTTATCAGTCACCTCAGCACAAACCAGGAATAAAGATAGGGTTATACAGCAAAACACCACCAGCTGCAACTAAAGGAAACAGAAAAAAACTGGACAGAATGAAATAAAGCTGTCACACTACTGGGATTCTTTTTTTTTTTTTTAGATTTATTTATTTATGCATACAAGCTGGGGTGCAGGCCAGATGTGTGAGGGGGTGAGAAGGTTCACCAGAGACAGAGTGGGGAGCAGAACAGGCAGATAACCGAAATACACTTCTGAGGGGAGGAGCGGGCGACGCAGGAGAGGTCACTGCGCCATGTGGGAATCTCCCCAGCCGGGCATCCAACTCACACTGCAGCTGCTGACAGCTCCACAGCGCTGCGCTTAACACGTTGCGCCACCAGGGAGGCCCCAGACTGCTGGGCTTCTATAAAATGGGCAAATAAAGCTACCCAGTCACAAATATGTATTTTGCCCTTGAAGAAAAGAGAAGATTGACCCCAAAGGTAATTAAGAGATGGCAGGACTACCACTCTCACAGCTAATCTAGTTCTTCCTTGGTTTCAAAAATGGAGTGTCCTTGGTTTGGGGAGAGGGGGGCATTCTACCACCACTGCCTTAAAAGAAAAGCCCAGTGTCTGGGATTAGGGCTGTTCTGCTGAGTCATGGGGGTGACACTGCCTCCCAAGTGAGCTAGGAAGGCAGTATATCTAAGTGAAGAGGATTATTCTTAAGTCTTAATATACTAGAATTTGCCTTGCTAAGTTCTGGACTTGCTTAAGACCTGTCACGCCTTTCTTTTTTCTGCTTTCTCCTGCCCCACCATTACATTTTGGAAACATATGACCTGTCTGGTTTCACAAGCTCACAGTTGGAGAGCACCTAAACAAACACTGGGAAATATACTTGGAAAGGAAAAGAACTTGTAGCAAAGAAATCACAACCAATATTAAATTATAATGTGCTTGGTGTTGCTGACCTAAAATGAATTTAATTATCAAAAGTTCTCTGGAAGGGGCCTCCCTGGTGGCACAACACGTTGAGCGCAGCACTATGAACTATCCAGAGCCACTGCAGCACAAGTTCGATACCTGGCCAGGGAGATTCCCACATGGCGCAGCAGACCTCTCCTGCCTCACCCGCTGCTCCCCTCAGCAGTGTGTTTCTGTAGATCTGCCTGTTCTGCTCCCCAGTCTGTCTCTGGTGAATCCTCTCACTACTCCACACCGTTGGCCTATATCCCAGCTTGTATGAATAAATAAATATATCTTTAAAAAAAAAGTTATCTGGAAGGCTACCTACAAACAAAAACTACTGCAAAATCACTTCAGGTAGATAATAAAGGGTACCATAGATTGAAAATACTGGGTAAGAGGTAGCCTATAACCAGCAAGTTTTTTGCCACTGGTAACTCTGTCAAGAATACAACTTCATTAGTTTCAGAATATAGAACAAAACGGTGTCATTCTAAGTTTTTGTTTATAAGAAGGGGCAAAATGAGTTGACGGTTAAACTCTTCCACATATTCACAGTCGTTAATCAAGTGGCACAAAATCAGAAACTCTGAAACTGGTTTAACATTTGTTCTATAGCCTAGAATTTCTAACAATATAAAGGGACTCAATTCTTTCAAAGTAGACTTTTTTATATTAAGTTGGTTAAATATGTATTTTAACACTTTGTGTGCCGGTGCCCTTTAAATTTACCAGCCCTTGGGGCCGGCCATTTTCTGTACCACCGCATGAATGGTATAAGCATTCAATAAAACACACACAACTCCTGAACTACAGGATATTAAAAAAACTGTAATATCGCTCATAAAACACCTTACACTTTCACCAAAACAAGATGTAAAGCTTCTAGACTGAGTACGATCAAAGAAATAGCTCCTAATAGTTCCAAAAAAATCCACCATGGCGTGAAAAACTGGAGACTAGATGAACACGTATTAATATGTGAGCGGCCACCTGATACTGGTGACAAAAACATGTACTAATACGTCAGCAGACCACAAAGTGTTAAGGCATACAAGGAAATTAGCTCTGAATAAGATAATGAAAAAAAACAATTTTAATAATTATATAGCTATTCTTCTAAAAAGATTTAAGGAGAGCCACAATTTTTTACAGTACCTCCATAGGGAGGGAAGAAATTCCCATTTTTATAATGATGCAAAAAGAATGATTTGCTAATCAAGAACAATGCTAACACTGTAATTATTTATTCTGATCCCTAAGCAATATTACTCTCAAAAAAAGTAATGGATCACAAGATTTCTGACAATGTTTATACAAATTGTTTCTGTGAAAGATAATGATATATGGTTTTGGTCATATATGTGAACCCAAAATATAATATTATAATTTAAATTCAATAAGCTTTCTATCTATTCTGAACTCTAACCATCAAAATATGAAAAACAAACGAGATAATCAAAAATCCAAAGCTAAGACACCCTGGGTCAATCCAAAAAAAAAAAGACTGCATTGTCAAATTTAAGAATATTAACTACATTGCTTCTGCGCATCTAGAATTTCACATCAGAGGAACTGATCTGTAACAGAATCTTTTCTTTCTTTAAAGCATAAAGATAGAGACCAGTTAAAAGACTTAAATAAATATTTCATAAAAAGTTAACCAAATGTCAAAAAAAATTAGAAAATGCGCTCAATTTCATTATTAATCAAGGAAATGTGAATTAAAACTATGATGAGATACTGCTACACAACTATTGGAATGGCTAAAACTTAAAAAACTGAGACACCAAATATTGGAAAGTCCTATTTACTGCTAGAGTGAATGTAAAATGGTATATCTTGTTTGGGAAAAGTTTCTTATTTTAAAAATAACAATTTCTTATTAAACATATACCCATCCTATATCCTAACAACCTTCTCCCAGTTATTTATCTAAGAGAAATGAAAACATGTATCAAAAGACTTGTACAAAAAATGTCCATACTGATTTCACTGATAATAGACAAAAACTAGAAAGGACCCAAATGTCTATGAACAAGGGTACCCTCAGAAATGATACATTAATATTACAGGATACTATCAGCAATAAAGAATAAAAAGCTACTCATACAAAAAAAACCATGAAGCTCAAATACACTATACTTAACAAAAGAAAGCTGATTTTAAAGAGCAGATTATACCTACATGAAAAACTAATAAACCTACCCCACAAATGAGACAATCCTACAGATACAAATATCTGACTTAAGACAACTTCCCAGCTCCTTACAAACTGGCAAAAATTCTCTAAGGACACCCTCCTTCCTCTATGTAACTAATAATAGTTGATAAACACCATAAAAGGTTGACTGACCTAGCAAGTAAAAGTATTCTGTATCTTCAAACATTAGCATCTAGATCCATTTTTAAACGACTTTTTCAATTATTATTACACTTCATCTAGTATTCTGAGTATTGTTTCTATTACTTTTTCTTTGCAAATGAAAAGTATTTCAGCTAAACAATGACGGAAATATTTGTAAACCACCAACCTATAAATCTAATCATTTAGAACCTTGTTTCTATAAAAAAATTTTAGGTTACATAGGTACCTTAAAACTAGTACTATTCCTAAGAAAAAAGTTCCAACAGTTTAATCCACTATTTCCCTAACTTCATTAAATCATTCAATACTACAATTTAATCTGATATGAACAGCTCTACCAAAATGACATTTTCACAAATCCCTTTAAGCATTCACAGTATTTGGTTTGACTCTAAACTGAAACATAAAAATACAGCATTTTGAAGGTAAAGCCAAAAATAACCAATTTTCCAAAGTTTCCAAAAAATCTATTAGAAAAATTAAACAAAAAAAGTAAAAGCAACACAGAAGAAATCCCACAAGAAAACAAAGAAATTCTACAAATACTTACAAATAAGAAAATCACAAAAACCTAAAATGCTGATTAAATTATGATTGGCATGAGTAGATGAATGCATGTAGAGGTTAAGTATTAGGTACATTAATAGTAGAAAAGAATTATTTTCTGGACTAGACCTGGATATATAATAAAAGGAACACATATAGAAGGCAAGTAGTAGCTAGCTGAAATATATAAAAATTTATAGGAAGCAATCAGAAAAAATAATGAGAAAATATTACTAAGAAAATGCAAATGAAAGAAATAAGAAAAGTAAAGAAAGGCAAGGTTTAATGAAGGTAATTTTGCTAAGAATATCAAAGATCACTCTGAAAATAGGAGCCCAAGCAAGAGTTTTTACATCTAAAAATTAGATTTAGGGGCCTCCCTGGTGGCGCAGCAGTTAAGTGCTGCGCTGTGGAGCTGTCGGCAGCGCACTATTCGGCAGCGCACTATTCGAGTTTGACACCCAGCCGGGGAGAATCCCACATGGCGCAGCAGACCTCTCCTGCCTCGCCCGCTGCTCCCCTCCGCAGTATATTTCTGATCTGCCTGTTCTGCTCCCCACTCTGTCTCTGGTGAGCCCTCTCGCCGCCCCACGCCTCTGGCCTGTACCCCAGCTTGTATGTATAAATAAATAAATCTTTAAAAATTAGATTTAAAAATGAAAGTAATTTTTACAGGAGTTTATTACAGATTGATCAGGAGAAACTAGATGCGACCAGAATATTGATAATGAGGATGCTTCCCAAGGCTTTTGATTCCACTATATGTCACAGCACCAGAAACAAGAAAATATAGTTTATACTATGTTGACAAGGCCAGGAACAACAACACTTGCCAAGACTTGAGAATTCCTGGCTTAGACCAAAAAGATCTAAAATGTTCTAACATGCAATAAATAGATGAAAATTTTAAATAAAAACTGAGAACCAGAAGCAGAGATACACAAAAAGGCTCTAGTTATTCCAAACTACTTATCAATAACTAACCACATTATGCTCACTGCCATCATCTTTTGCAGTGTTCTCTGCCTATTACCCATGATTACACTCATAGGTCAAACATCCTTCAAGATGCGGATTAACGTCTGTGTTTTTAGAAACCTAAAATGTTTCCATGCCCTACCAGCTAAAGCTAGGTGTCCCCCCTACAGAATGACCTCCCTTATAATCACTTACTCAAAATCAAATCTTTGATGTTTTAACTTTAAAGTTGTACAACTTACTCTTTGTTGATTTGTCTCTCTCCCCTCTGCTATGTGAGAACAAAGAAATGGTATTATTTATCTGTATCCCAATACCAGTCAAACAACCAAAAATAATACTGACGAATACGCTATCCTCTCATTCACAGTGTCCCATTATTACTAGAACAGACCTGACTCAAAGTAAGAGCTCAATAAAAATGTTTCTTCGTTATCCCACACCTGATGTTTGTCATCACTAAATGTCTCTTTCTCATTCCTCCACTTTAGCCTAGGATCCAGCTTGAAATCAGGTTCATTTAATAACCTACTACATGAAACCCAGATGGGAAATATGGTAAGTTAATTCCAAAACTGGTGGAACAGATATAATTTAGACATTTACCTACCTAAAGGCAGAAAATCATTACCTTTGACAAATGCATCTTCCTTACCACTAAAAAAAAAACACCTTTTACTCAAAATTATATATTTTACATTCATGTAGAATGTTTTTGCTTTAGATGATAAAAAGTGATTAATTTGGGGGAGAAAAATAATCACACAATATCAACCAAATGAGGCAGATAAGACACAAACTGCATACACAATATTGCTTCAAAGCGCCTCCAAATTATGTTTTTTTAAATTTTATCAAACATTTATTCTATGCCAGAAACATTCTAGATATTTTATAAGTATTCATTCACTTAATCCTTGTATCAACCCTATGGAGGAAATTACAACATTATCCCCATTTTACAGCTGAGGAAGTGAAACACAAAAATTAATTCATTTGTCCAAGGACACACAGTTAATGAGTGGCAGAGGCAGCATTTGCAGTCAAGGCTGCAGAGTCTTTACTTTTAATCTCTGTTATGCTTTTAAGAAGAAATCTGAATTATGCATTTGTAGCAAACGTAATGTGAAGCATTACGCATAGGTAAAATCCTTTTGTAAAGTAAGAAGAGCCAGGAAATGTTCACATCCTTAGATAATGTTCATTCCTGAGTATTTTCACTTAAATAATTAAGAGTATTACTAAAGATGGCAATAATGACTTCACAGGAACAGAAAAACATGTTTTCAATACAATAAATTTACAACCAAGGATTACTAAGAGTATACACAACACATACACAGTGATAACATGCAAAAAATAAAGTGGTTGCAGTATTGGGTAGTACTTGGGGATAATTTTTTAAGTTAGTGGGTTTTTTACACAAATAATAAGCAAATACATTCTTCTTTTGCATTCAAACAGATTACACACATACAGCACACACAAGACCATTGCCAAACCTAGTCTCTATTCCATTCACTACTAATCCCTCCACCTCCCTCACATTTTGCCTAGAGATAATGTTTGGTCTGTCTCCTTTCAGATCTTTTGTCATGCTTTTGTCATGCTTTCCTAAGATGAACCCATAGTAACCCATAGTGGCATTACACATATTACAACACAAAATTACTATTATGTATAGCTCCAACTCCTTCCTTTATGTACAGCATAATATTCCATTATATAACAATACTCCAGATTGTCTAGCTATTCACTTATTGTTCAACATTTAGGCTATTTCTCAGTTTTTCCTTCATACAACACTTGCCATGAAAAGTCTTGCGCATGCCTCTTTAGAGAGATACATATGTGTTTCACTAGTAAGCACTAAGTCATTCACATCTTTCGGTTTAGTAAATATTGCCAAATTTCCAAGTGACTATCAATTTACATTCCCATAATTGTGCTTTTCTGAATCTTTTATTCACCATTGCTTATATATTCTCTCTAATTCAAACACAAACATTTCTAAAAGACTTGGGCACAGCCCATAAGGGTAGCTGTTTAAATAATGCAGAAAATAAATTTCTCCATAATAATAAATCTGCTACTGAGGAGGTGTAAATCTAGCTTTCTGTTATTATATTCTGGTTTATATCCCTCAGCATATCATCTGTAATTCAAAGTAGAAAGGAATGTGGCAATATATATACCATTTGGCCTTAGTGCTCAAAGATAATGTTGACAGTATTGCTATGTGTGGGTGTGTGCCTGGAAACTAAAAGTGGATCCAGTCAGCTCTTCTACTATGTCCATACAAAGTTGTTCTTGGCTTTACCACAACACACATGGTTAGTGCAGGCTGCAGAATAGATTGTGGCTCCATATCTTCACTACACAGACTGCTAGTGTCTGTAATCAAAATGAACCACCCTATCTTTGCGGAGCATCAGGTTGGACCATCTGCCACTACTTCTGTTCCCCAGCATCACTGAGCTCTGCTGTACTGCAGAAAAAACTGAAGTAGTCTAAAAAGAAAACTGTGCTTCTTCCATCCTATAATTATTATCAAGTCTAAAAATGTGAAGAAAAAAGAATATAGAACGGAATCTGTGTACTGGACAACAAAGCTAACATGTCAATGAATGAACCAGTAACAACTTAGAAACTTAGAGCAAACTAGAGAAATGTGCAAGTTGTGCACGTTTTCTTATACTGAGACTGTCAGCTCACATTGTGAATCATGCCAGATATGCCAATTTATAGTTAACAACTTCAAATAATTTCTGGGGAAGAACATGTCTTTGAAACTGCCCATGAAAAGAATAATAAAAATCAAAAATGACACCATTTAGTTTATGGTAAGAAGAAATCTGTTGTATACTTAAATACTACAGGAGAGTTTTTAAAATGTCATAGAAAGAATGCCTTTAAGTATTCATTAGCTTTTTGATTCCCCCAAATATAACAAAATGACTATTGAACATATGTTGATGACAAGATTTCTACTTCATCACTTGCTTCCAGCAGTTTCTCAAACCAAACACAAATTTTCATTCTCCTGGTTCACAAACTTGTGAAGCTACATTAACTATGTTTCCGAATACCCACCTTTCCCCCAAGGGCAGGGAGAACTTGGCCAAAACATCTTGTACCCTAAATCACTTTGCAAATTAAACAAAAATTTAATGACAGATTGTTAACAGTGCCTTTAACCTTAAACAAAGATTAGTAATATTGTATCTTACCTACCATTTTATTCTTTAAAAAGCACTTCCACAGGCACTATCTCATAAGATTACTACAATAGTCTTATGAGATAAGGATAACACATATCTCTGTGTTGGTTCTTTTGTTTTGGGGAGAGGAAGTGAAGGAAGGTAAGAAGGCAGGGAAGAAGGGAGGAAGGAAGGCTGGCCTAAACAAGTTTATAAGCAGGGGATGTTTGTCTTTCACCATCCCCAAAACCTGCTAAGCTAATCACACTTAATATCCATGAGTCTAAAATCACTTATTACTACCTTCACTCTATTTCGCTTTAAAAGCAATCCATACAGCATAATATATTACAAACTTCTCCTTTCCAGAAACTTCACTATTCACTATTATTTCTGCAAAGAAAAGAAAGCCCAGTCCTCCAATGAGATTTATCTTCTATGCAAATAAAACATTATATTTTAGGCTCTCGTTTGTAAATAAAGTCACAAATAACATAGGTTTTCACCTTCATTGGATGATTACAGAATTAAGTCAGAACTTCTGCATTATACTTACAGTATTAGTTAAACCTATAATATTCAAGTTAAAAAAGTTATTTTCTTATACTTTTTAATTAAGAAATCATGAAAATTGGGCCTCTCTGGTGGCTCAACAGGTTAAGTCTCAGCCTATGAAGCTACCGGCAGCCACTGCAGCACAAATTCAATCCCTGGCCAAGGAGCTTCCCACATGGCACAGCAGACCTCTCCTGCCTCGCCCACTGCTCCCCTCAGCAGTGTACTTCAGTAGATCCACCTGTTCTGCTCCCCACTCTGTCTCTGGTGAATCCTCTTACCACCCCCACCCCATACCTCTGGCCTACACCCCAGTTCTTGTATGCATAAATAAATAAATCTTTTTTTAAAAAAAGAAGAAATCATGAAAATTTTCCAACAATTCTTTGAGAATTCATTCATCCTTACGTATCACTTAGATTTTCACAGAAAGGCAACAACAAAAAACCTTAGAAGAGAAAAAATGAATTAGAAAAAGTGTATTAATAAAACTTAGAGTTGTTCTGCTTTCTCCACAGAGTGGAAATAACTAAAATTTTTCAAATCCTTCCTGGTAAACTGGTGAAAAGGAACACAGACAGTATCTTTATCCTCAATGCTGCTCTCATTTGGGAATACTGTTGAATACAAACTGATGCCTTAGCAACCAGTACACCTAAGAAGTGACAGGAAAAATGTCATTTTCAGTGCTATTAATAGTAACAACATAAAACATCCAACAAACCTTCATATGTTCTTCCTTTTGAAACTAAAAGCAATTCTCAAAGAAATACATAGATGGATAAGAGCCAGGTGTAGTAAAGTCTAAAGTCTTTAAAGAAATTCACATATTTTATATTGTCAAACTGAGTTCATGCTTTCTATTTTCTCAAGAGATTTTACCAGTAATTTATGTAGTTAGAAGGTACACACAAACCAGGTAATGACAAATCTTTTCATCAGAAATTTTATATTTAATAATAAAATCTGTTTCAAACTTTTATAGAAAGGTTTCATGTACCATACATACTTAATTTTCATAAGTATTTTAGGTAATTTCTTACTAGTTCCCTGACCTAAGATTTTCTTTTACCAGTAAATATTTCATCATAAACTCTCAATCACAACTACAGACAGGTACCTAACTATAAAATTACTGTCACAGATGGCAACATAAGCATGTGGAAAAAGGGTCATTACAGTTCTACTAAAAATTCAGGTGGAGGAATACACAATAGTATTACCAGTTTAAGGTTTTAAGAAAAAATTCAGTTAGAAAATCTTATTGTTAGGGTCTTCTTAAAGATTTATTTTACATTTATTTATGCATGCAAGAACTGGGGTATAAGACAGCAGTGTTGAATGGGGGGTGGCTGTGAGAGAATTCACCAGAGACAGAGTGGGGAGCAGAACAGTCAGATCTACTAAAATACACTACAGAGGGGAGCAGCAGGTGAGACAGGAGAGGGCTGCTGAGCCATGTGGGTTAGTTCCCTGGCCAGCGATCAACTCATGCCATGCGCAGTGGCTGGTGATAGCTTGACAGTGCTGAGACTTTAACCCCTGCGCCACCAGGGAGGCCCAATTAATCTATAATTAAAGAAATACCTTCCCTGTAATCATTCACTCAATATTTCCCTCAAGGAACTCTTGTCCTAGTTATGCACATAATTTTTAATAGTTTTTTTAATACTTCATACTGTTACTTCATGGTAGTGGATATGAAGTCAGGAAATAAATTTCATTAAAAGGATTCATTCAGAGAATTTTTACAAAAAAAAATTCGCATGTGATTTTATTAAAATACCAAAAATAATGCCACAGAATATTCAATATATACCAGAACTATAAGAGAACAAAGCTACCAAAATAAGAGTGTGTCCTTAAAACCAAACTTCTGCAAAAGGTCAGCCTCAAAATGACAGGAGAAATTCATGTTACTAATAGTAAAAGTTCTAGTCTATGACATTTGAAACTGAAAAACGTTTCACTGCACTTTTAAGAGAAATAAATATAATTTAGCTAGATTTGGTAAAAGTTTGCTACTAATTCTTGTTTCTAAAATTACTCTAAATCCACTGCTGAAAACTGTGGTGCTCCTTTTCTCCCAGAAACAGAAACACACTGCTATCGTTAGCAGGTAAGAATCATAAGCCTACTTTTAAATAAACCCAAGTTACCTCAAAGAATCAAATCATCTAAATTACAATAGTAATAAACAAATAAAAAGAAAAGACAAAGGTTGACAGTAAGTAAAATTTTTACCTATCCAAGTCCATCATTTCTCCTGCTGCAAGAGAAACGCAGCATGTAGCGATAACGATGCACTTAAGCTTTTTTACTACAATGCACACGTGTACGACCGCTTATTTTAATATAATTTTTTAAATTACACTGTTACATACGGATTAGTTTTTTTATTTCAATAGGGTGGTTTTTTTTTAACATTATAGAAATCAATGGGAAGATATATTGCTTACGATTAGTAAGGTCTTTAGAAGACCTAAAGGAGCTTCTCTACTATAGAAAAATCTTTTCACCAAAAGGTCCATCCTTGTTCAAAACAAACAAAGCTATTAGTTGTAGGGCCACTCTAAGAAGAAAAAAAGCTGAAGAGAAAAAATATTTGAAAACCGAGGTCCCATTAAGGAACAAAACAAGCTGTTAAAACCACAGTACACACACACACAGCAAGCACTTCAGAGTTGTCAGCAACTTCCTAGTAACTATACATGGCTTTATAAACAACTTCGAGATGGCAACATTCTTAAGTTTCATTACATAAAAGCAAAAGTGTACAAACACTTCCCAAACAACTAAAGCAGAACAAAATAATGAAAAATAAGGAAGTCTAGACTTGGCGTGATGCAATGCAAGCTTTTCTGAGAAAATACACAAGTTTCTGATGCAGAAGTCCATGGAAGAATAATTAAAACAGAATTTATGAAGTGAAATAGCTTATAACACGTAAGTAATTTTTTTAAAGATTTTCTTTCCAATAAAAATGGAAATGATTCCCTGGCTCACATGAATTTGCTGCTTAACAGCTAAAAACAAACAAACAAAAACCCACATTATCCTAACTTTTTACCACACTCAAAAATAAATTACAGGTGCATTTTTTAAAAAGTTGAATACTAACAATATGAAGTTACAAATTAGGATAGAATATTTTTCAGGCAAGTGATAAATAAGTACAGTTGACAAAAAAGAAATAATGAGGAAATACAACTATCTAAAATCTGGGGAAAGAGTCTACCTTGACAACTAATCCAAAAAAATATAAATTAAATCAAGTTACCATTTTAGACTACTAGCAAATTAATTCTTTTTGCAAATTTTAACACCAAATCCCGGTAAGTGTTTGGTAAAATCGACACCAATATTCCACCTTACAGAAAATAGTGAGTCAAATGATTTTATTTCTGGAAATCTATTCCAAGTAAGTCCTAAAAATTGGGGAAATTTAGTGAATGAAGATGTTTATTTCAACATAATGTAATAATTTTTAAAAGTAAGAAATTTAAATATTTAATAAGACAACAGTAAATTATAAGCAATCAGGTAAAGGAATATCAAGCAACAAGAAAAATTACAATTATAAAAATAAAAGATACACTATGTGACAAAAAATATACACAGTTATAAGAAAACACTGCGTTGAAATTTCACTCACATCTTAAAGCCCACCAAAACTCAATAAAGACATAAATCCAAAGACAAAGAAATCAGGATAGAAGACAAAATTTAAGAAAATGTTGGAAGTCAGAAAGTATATGGAAACATAACAGGGGACTTAGTTGTAAGAAAGTCAAATACTAAGCTTTTAATAGGAAAAGATGAGCTTTTTTCTATGACACAACCCCTATGAAGGCTCAGAATTAGTGGTACCAGGTACCCCTAGGATGTACAGGAATGTGGGAATAAAGAAAGCAGTTGTGCTATCAGCTATTTAAGAAGCAGTTATATTCCAGGTGATATTCTGGCAATGAAGCCTCCCAACCAAGGCAAAGAGTAGAAATGTATTGTCTGGAAGATAAGAAACATTTCTCTGGACACCAGAAAATCTATCTCTGGACACCAGACACAAATGTAGTCATTCTAAAAGCAGATATTGGTTAAACAAGGACGTAAAGACGTCTCCCCTATTTCTCCAGTGACCTTTGAGAGCTTAGCAGCCAACCATTTAGCCTTCAGACATAAGACTCAGACTTCTCTAAGTAAAGATCTAAAGACACTGACTTGGGGGGCACTACATAATGAAAATGTCCAGAAACAAGCCCCACAAACAGACCTTCTAGTCAACGACAAGCAAAGAAACAAGATTAGTAGGCATCTGTGAAGATCCTCTAATTAAAAAACAAACCAAAAAAAACCACATTTTTTGAGAAAACAAATCTACAGAAGGGAAAACAAACCTTTTCTAATTTTAGAAGGACTTGAGGATGGAAAGGTATAACTTTAAAACAACCTAACAACCACAAAATGATAAACAATCCAATCAAAAAATGAGCAAAATACACTTCTCCAAAGAAAACATCAGATGGCCTACAAGCACATGAAAAAAATATTCAATATCACTTACTATAAGAGAAATGCAGTAAAAACAAAAACAACAATGAAAACCACAATGAAATATCACCTCATCCCTGTGAGAATGACCTTTTGTCAAAAAGAATGGAAACAAATGGTGAGGATAAAGGGACAAGAAAATATTTATTCACTGTTGGTGGGAATGTAATTTGATGCAACCTCCATGGGAAAGTGTGAAAAAAACCTTAGAAAACTAAAAATGGGAATACCATATGATCTGGCAATACCACTGCTAGGTATTTACCCAAGGAATATGATGATTTTAATACAAAAAGACTTATGAACCTCTATGTTCACAGCAGCATTACCCATAATAGCCAAGTCACAGAAACAAATTAAGTGCCCAATGACAGATGACGAATAAAGAATTATGGAATATATAGTCAGTGGAATGCTACTCAGCTGTTCCTTCTGGGACAAAATGGATGGATTCTGAGGTGATCATGCAAAGTGAAGTCAGAAAGTGAAAAACAGATACCAGTGGTTTCACTTATTTGTGGAATATAAATAACCAAAGAACACATGCTGGGACCTCCCTGGTGGTGCAGCGGTTAAGCACTGTGCTGTGGAGCTTTCCTCAGCGTCCGGGGAGATTCCCACATGGCACGGCAAGCAGACCTCTCCTGCCTCGCCCGCTGCTCCCCTCAGCAGTGTATTTCCATCGATCTGCCTGTGCTGCTCCCCACTCTGTCTCTGGTGAACCCTCTCACCGCCCCACGCCTCTGGCCTGTACCCCAGCTTGTATGCATAAATAAATAAATCTTTTTTTAAAAAAAAAAGAACACATACTGGCAAAGCACAGCAAAAATAATTATTAGACTCTGAAAAATATATTGGTAACCAGAGGGAATGGGGGGGGGGGCTAAGGAATGGAAGGGGATAGGATACTGGCATAGGAGTTTTGGTGAGGCTGAGTGAAGTATGTACACCTATGAAGATGTACTTCCAAAGTTACATAGATGTGTAAACCACTGATAAATTAATATCACTTGAGGGAAAAAAATAAAGTACAAGGAAAAACTCATAGAACAAAAAGGGGCTCTAAAGAGACAAACCTATATGCACAAGTAAAGGTGTTCAACATCATTAACTATCAAGAAAATACAAATCAAAATCACACCGACATACTATTTCTCAAAAATCAGAATGTGTAATACTTAAAAAATTGAAAATACTAAGAAGGTAGAGAAAGTGGTAGAAGTAAACATTTTATATATTTGGTAGTTTCTCAAAAAGTTAAACAGAGTATATTTATTCTATCACCCAATCATTCCACTTACTCTGGTATATACTTAAGATATATGAAAGGGTGTCTAGAAAGACTTGTATAAAAATGCTTAGAGCAGTTTCAGTTATGACAGCCAAACCAGGAA
The DNA here is from genome assembly GCA_004024925.1 of Scalopus aquaticus. Classification (NCBI taxonomy): domain Eukaryota; kingdom Metazoa; phylum Chordata; class Mammalia; order Eulipotyphla; family Talpidae; genus Scalopus; species Scalopus aquaticus. The sequence goes on from PVIJ01005227.1 coordinate 30,461, forward strand.
ACTCAAAATGCCCAAGTGAAGAACGTATAGTTGTACTATATTCATATGGTAGAGGACATTCGCATGTTGGGTACAGCAACAATATGGATGAATATCACCGCTCTCAAACATCACATGGAAAGACACAGAAGGACACATACCAAATGATTCCATTTGTGTATAATATGGTAGCTGAAATCAGGTCAATGAATACTTCTTTAAGTGGGGATGAATGATTGGAAAGCAGCATTTAGGATCTTTTCGGGGTGATGGATACATTATATATCTTAAATTTGGTGATAATAAGTGTAAAGTATTTATCAAAACTCACTGAATTATACAATTAGGATCTACACTGACAGGAATGTAGATTACATGCATGTATGAATTTTTAAACTCATTGAAGTGTGCACTTAAGATCTGTGCATTTTGCCACGCGTAAATTTATCACATAAAAACTTTCAATAAAGAAAAAAATTTAAGAGCTCTTAAAAATTAAAAAATGAGGACAGAAAAAGACCAATTAAAAGATTAAAGGGTAAGGTTAAACAAATCTCCCAGGTAGTAGTAAAAGGACAAAGATCTAATATAAAGAATCCCCAGGGTTGGGGCCTCCCTGGTGGTGGAAGGGGTTAAGTCTCAGCATCATGAACCCAAAGGGCAGCAACTGCTGCATGAGTTAATCCAATGGCACAGCAGACCTGTCCTGCCTCACCTGCTGCTCCCCTCAGCAGTGTATTTCAGTCAGTCCACCTGTTCTGTTCCCCACTCTGTCTCTGGTGAATCCTCTCACCGCCTCCCCCCACATCTCTGCCTACACCCCACTATTGAATGGATAAATAAATCTTTAAAAAATTTAAAAAGAAAAAAAATAATCCCCAGGATAAGGATGAAGGGAGTTCCCAGGATCATAACTATGAACCAGGTTCAGTTTGAAGTCTATATGAAAATATTCAAGACACTGACAAAATAGTCTTGAGAAGAGACTTAGGCAAGTGACAGTGTGTGGGGTTGAATTAGCTATATTTAGAATACTAAACAAACAAAACTACAATAGTTATTAGCGCTAAAAAAAGCAAAATATTGTGCCAGAAAAGTAATCATAGCTTACTATTACATCAACTATGAATCTTAAGTACATGGTCATAAGGTAAACGACTATTTATCTAACCAAAATTACTATATAACTACAGTGAGAGGATGAAGTAACAGGGAGAGACAAGGAAGTGGCTAAGGGGAAGAAAATGAATTCTCATGCTCAGGAGTGGGAACGTCAACAGATAATGCCCCCAAATTAAAAATCAATACCAAATATCAGAGATCAACTAGAAGAATATAAAGTGGTCTCTTCTGGAAAGGAGAAAATGCTATGGAAGATCAACAAACTACTTTTTACTCAACAAATTTTACACAAACTAACATGTTAAACTACAAGCATGTACAACATTGACAAAAAAAAAATCCTTAGGGAAAAAAATCCAAATTTCATGTATATTATAATTGAAACAACAGAAAATATTTGAAAAAATATAAAGGCGAATAATTAGCTATTGTAGATGACAAGACAATTAATGGAATTTTCACCCTTTATTTTCTACTTTCTCAGGAATGTTATATTGCTTACATAACTTTTAAACAATTTTTACAAAAGTGTTATTGGCAATTAATTGACATTCCTGTTTGTCTTCGCTCCTTCTCTGCGGATACCATCATACTTCTTGCACTGCCACCAAAACAACATCTAATCCTCTTTGAAGGACTTGGTTAAAACATCACATCTTTCCTTTTATGCTCAGACTACTCTCTCGTTCACCATCATGTTCTAGTTCATGTGGACAATAAGCTCCTTGAGGGTAGTCATGGTTTCCCAAATGCTTAGCACGAAGACTAGCATGGTACAGGCATTTAATAAATATTTAATTAGCCATTCAATTATGTGTTTATTCCAATAACCATAAGAAATCTAAGTACTTTTGTCAAATCAAAGCATGGACATAAATTTTTAAAAAGAGGAAAGTAAGGCAAAAGAAACTAATAAATTATATACAAAAGAGACTTCTAAAAGGGAAATGTAATTTCCTATTATTGTTTCATTTTTTCCACTTTAAATGCTTTGAAATAATCCACCTTTAACTTCTCTATATAAACTCAGATTGGCAAAGTATTATAAAATCTTTACTAGAAATTATTCTAGAAATCTTGTAAAAGAATTGTCTTCAATTCTTCCCTAAACAAATATACAGCTATCAATTCTCTAAACTTTGATGCTGAAGAGAATATTCTACATTAAAATGTTTTTCGATTACATTAATGATCAACAAGGCTCTTTTACCTGATCACATTCTGTCAATACACATTTGATGGTGATGCCAGCAAATAACCTCAATTTTTTTTTAATTAAAAGAACTACTGAAAGCTTCAAAAAACACAAAACTATTTCATGGCTATAAGACATAAAAAGAATGCATGTATTAACCTGAAAGAAAAAAATTTTATGATGGGGCTTTAATCCCACTGGAATACACAAAGAAATGGGACTCATTATTACATCTAAATGTAAAACAAATACATATCATTCACAAAGAGACCAATAAGATGTTTTTTTGGGAATAAGACAGTTTTTGAAATACAGTGAAATTTTTTTTGAAACCACAGATATAAAAGGAAACAATAAAAATCATCTGCAATCCACAACAAAGATAATCTGTTAATATTCTGCAATACAGTCTTCGAATTTTTCATTTACATGCACATAATTTCGGCAAACATAAGATCACTCTTTATAATATTTCATTTCCTGTACCATGCCAATACTATGAATAGCTTTTCATGTATTGCCATTAAAATATAATCAGTTTTAATGGGTACATGCTATTCATTGCATGGATCTAATAATTCATTTTACGAATCTCCTACACCAGTGAACACTTAAGGCAGTACATAATTTTTTTTAAACTCAAAACAATCTAAAAGTCTTGAAACTAAATCTTTTTGGTGAAAAAGAGTATCTCTATAATGAGTTCCGAAAGAAAAGAAAAACATCTAATCATAAAAATCTACCAACATAAAAATCTACATACATTGCCTAAAGGCAGTAAGCTTCACAGAATTTTATGAAAAATCATATACAGGTAAGTCTCATATCCTTTTTTCTACAAACAATACACATTTCCTCCTTTCTTACCATATGTATTTCACAAACAATCAGAGAAACGAAGGTTAATTCTTTTTAATATAAAAGAAAATTTGGAGAGAAGGAAGGAAAGAGATCAAAATGGTAGGAAAGAGCACAAGGGACTACGGTGACAGTTCACGGGTGATGTGGTGGGAGATTTATGAGAACTACACTTGAGGGGAGAAATCAAATACTGTACAAAAGTGAACAACAATATAAGAAAACCTAAAAAATTAATAAAATAAAGGAAAAATAAAATTCTTTGTCTTTATCTTTTCTAATAAATTTATTTATACAATAAATTATTTTAAATATTCCAATATATTGTTGAAAAGAAGGGAGTTTGATATATGAGCCAACAATGAAGAATGACATATATTAAAATAAAAAAATTCCTCTTCAAAAAACTTGTAACCTAGTAAAAAAATAAAAATACACATAAAACAGTACCAGGTATATGTTAAAGTATTCAAATACCAATGATACAAATTAAGAGTCAAAGAAGCTCAGAGGAGTTATGTGAGTGTGCAGAGTCCACAAATGTTCCAGAAAGGAAGGCAAGATTCAGGCAAAGTCTAGAAAAATGGATAGAACAAAATGAAAATCAATCCCTCAATCTATAACCCCTCTGTCCTACATTATAAAATTAATAGAAAAGATAAAGCCAAGGCCTCCCTGGTGGCGCAACGGGTTAAGTGCAACACTATGAAGCTATCCACAGCCACTACAGCACAAGTTCGACCCCCAGCCATGGAGATTCCCACATGGCGCAACAGACCTCTTCTGCCTCTCCCGCTGCTCCCTTCAACAGTGTACTTCAGTCAATCTACCTGTTCTTCTCCCCACTGTCTCTAGTGAGTCCTCTCACCACCCCACACCTCTGGCCTACACCCCAGCTTGTATACACAAATAAATCTTTAAAAAAGAAAAGCTAAAGCCAGTGAAAAAGGAACTCCAGATAAATCACAGAAATATAAAATGAGGACAGCAAACCAAGTAGCCCACATAATGCTTAGTGCAGAAGAGGTTAAAAAATGTGAGCAAATACCAAGTTACATAAAATAGATGAAAAAGTTTCCCAAAATTGGATGGCATGGCTCTTTCATGTTTCCTATTCACACCAATAAATATTTGCTGCTTGTAAGGAATGTGAGCGCCTCAGAACCAATCAAACCATGGCTCACCTGAAAAAGTAGGTACCCAAACTTAATCAAAGGTGCTAATTACAACACAAATAAGAAATCTGTTAGTCCTAGTATATATAAAGTTATGTTCTCCTTTGTATTTTCTACTGAGCGCTTTATAGATTTAGGTAAATTTAGTTTAGAGACGAGGCATTCTTTTTTAGCCCAATCTTTAATATTTATGTTCCTGGGACATTTGAATATTTGCATAAATGTCATGAAACAACCGTAATTTATCCTGTAAAAATGTAATTTTCGGGCCTCCCTGGTGGCGCAGTGGTTGAGCACTGCACTGTGGAGCTGTTGGGTGCGCGCGATGAGAGTTCGACACCCGGCCGGGGAGAATCCCACATGGTGCAGCAGACCTCTCCTGCCTCACCCGCTGCTCCCCTCAGCAGTGTATTTCCGATGATCTTCCTGTTCTGCTCCCCACTCTGTCTCTGGTGAACCCTCTCGCCGCCCCACGCCTCTGGCCTGTACCCCAGCTTGTATGTATAAATAAATAAATCTTTAAAAAAAAAAAAAAGTAATTTTCCAGATTATTTCTAGTAGTTTTGTCAGCTTTCTCCTTTATTCGAAGGGCACCTAAGTTGTTCCATTCACTCAGTCAGCATTTTAATAAGCTCTGCCAGATACTTTGTAGGCCTCAGTTCTTATTCTCAGTGGTTTCAGAACTCACATAAAGGAGAAAAGACAGTCGATCAAACCAGCAGTTTTAATGCAATGGTGTAGCTATTACAATTAAAGGGAAGAGGGGAGAGACGACATCAGGAAAGGCTTCTGGGAGGACTTTATGCCTGGGCTTAATTTTGATCGATGAGTATCTGGTGAGGCAGATAATTCAGGGGAGAAATTGCATGTAAATTCACCAATGAGCATATATTTCATGCCAGCCATTATGACAACATCTGGAAAAAAAATAATCAAGACACTAATAAGGGCCTCCCTGGTGGCGCAGCGGTTAAGTGCTGCGCTGTGGAGCTGTCGGCAGCTGCGACGCAAGTTCAATGCCCAGGCCTGGGAGATTCCCACATGGCGAGGCAGACCTCTCCTGACTCGCCCACTGTATTTTCAACGATCTGCCTGTTCTGCTCCCCACTCTGTCTCTGGTGATCCCTCTTGCTGCCCCACACCTCTAGCCTGTACCCCAGCTTGTATGCATAAATAAATAAATCTTAAAAAAAAAAAAAGACATTAGTAATCTTTTCAGGAATTTGCTCCATAGAGAAAAGGCTTAAACTTTGATCTTTAAAACTTGGTTAATTTTTTTTTAAATCAGTTAATCATGCACACATGCACACACGCACACACACACATACAGAGAGTTTACGATTCTCTTTATACAAGATTCAAAAATAGGTAAAATTAATCTATAGTGAAAGAAGTAAAAAAAAAAAACAAAACAAAAAACCGTGTTTACTGAGGGGCAGTATTGACTAGAAAAGGGCAGGAAACAGCAAACTGGGAGGCTGAAAATGTTCTTCCTTGTCTGTATGATGGTTACTTGGATACATATGTAAAACTTCATCAAGCTGAACAGTAAGATTTATGCACTTTACTGTCTTTAATTAAGAGGGACAGATACAGGCAGCAGAGTGTTCAGGCAGGGACCAAATCACAAGAACTACTAGGATTTGCCACACTGAAAAGACTGACTACTGTGTGGTACCCTCCACTGAAGGGTACCTTAGTAAAATGACCAGCTGTGTTTTCAGAAAGATTATTCTGGTAGAAATATAAAGAATGGACTGGAAGGGTAGAAGACCCATAGTCCCAAGGGACAGACCAAGGTCTTTTCTAAGGCAATCTTTTAAAAACTGAGAAGAATCAGAAGATAATCAGAAAGCAGGGATAATCAGAAATGGATACTCATTAATTTAATGTGAAGAGGGGAAAGGAAAAGTCTCAACTGATAACCAGGTGTCTGGCTTGGGTCAATGGAGGAATCATAAAGACATTTAACATATAAGTAAATCTGTGGAAAATGAAAAATGAAGCTGCATTTAGTTTGGGACTCTATGGAAATAATATAAAAAACATGCTTTACTCAAAATGAAACATTTTTCTGAGATGTTACTCACTGCCAAGCGTACATTCTGGAGATGTCCTATTTCTTCCATTATTTAAAGATATCTGTTATACACTGATATAAATTGATGTTTCCGCAATAAAGATTTTTAAATAATTTTTAAAAATAAATAAATTTGCTTGGCAACCTTCTGTCAACTACAATTTCAATCTCTGTGGTATTGATGATATGACAACGTAAGATGCTTCCACCATTAGGCAATCGTTTCTTACTATACTTCTAAGCCTATGAAGAACAAGCACTTTTTTGTCCTTCTATAATGAATAGTAAAGAGGTATTCTCAAGTCAGTATGTCTGAGGATGAATAACTTCTGATCTATAAAATTCCACATATTGAAAGATTTCATCTATGGGATGTTCCTAGCATAAACTAAAGATTCTCTAAATCAAGTTTATTAATCAAACAATTGTTATAAATCCACCAGTTTCCTACCACAGCTGCTCACCAGCAGATTCCAAAACCAGCTTTAAAGCAGAGCCAGAAATGGAATAACATGTTCAATACAAAAGTCACCATTTTTTTTAAGTAAAAGATTCATCTAAACATATAGATAGATGGATGGAAAGAGAGGGAGAGAGAGAGGAGGGAGAGGAATTTTAAGCTTCAGGGCAGGCATGCATGAGCACACACAAATTCTGAACCAAGTTTCTTCTAAAAGTTCAATCTAGTTTTAAGAAAAGATTGCTCTGATATACAATTCATGCATTTAACAAGTACTTACTGCACAACTATTATGTGGCAGATGCTGTCGAAATGCTAGGGTTATAGTTGTAAATTAGACAGACATGCCCTTACTCTCATGGAGTTTAATAGTCTGTCAAATGGTACGTGATCATGAAAACTATATTCTTTTTTTTTAAGACTTATTTTTATTTATTTATGCATACGAGAACTGGGTTGCAGGCCAGAGGTGCGGGGGTTGAGAGGATTCACCAGAGACAGAGTGGGGAGCAAAACAGGCAGATCTACTGAAATACTGTGCTGAGGGGAGCAGCGGAGCAAGACAGGAGAGATCTGCTGTGCCATGTGGGTTAGCTCCCTGGCCGGGGATCAAACTCATGCTGCTGTGGCTGGCAGTAGCTTGATAGTGCTGAGACTTAACCCCTGTGTCACCAGGTAGGCCCATGAAAACTATATTCTAGAGCAATGTCTTCCTTCTATTCCAGTCTTTAACTGATCAATGCAATGAATGAAGCTTAAAGTAAGACCCTATGGCTTAAACAGGGCTTATTTGGCCAGAGATAAAATGTAAGGATTATTAAAAATGAACTTAAAAGTAATTATGAGGTAAAAACAGAGACTCTTAAAAAGTAAACAGAAAAAAGAGTAGAGATACACCCTTTTTTAAAAGAAAGCACCAGCTCAAACTTTACCTCTCATGCACCCTTTTCTAGGAAGCTACCAGAGAATGAGTTCCAGCAAAATGGAAGAGTAAATCAAGAAAGAACAAACAAGGAATAAAAAACAAGGGATCCAAACACAGGACAGAAGGAGGAATCGCTAGGATATTGGTGAAGGAAGATCCCAGGACAGCAGTTATGCTTTGAGCACAAGGGCAAGAGTTAAGATTGGAAGAGCCCAGAAGGTTTCAGGAAGTTTTTTCCAATATGAAGTGAACAGACATCTGGAGCATATGGACAGAGAACAAATTTAACAATTGGTGGGAATTTTTAGGGATGAAATACAGTAAACAGAATCCTAAACAAATGAAAGGCAATTATTAAAGGAAGTATTTAGGAAGAAATTGTATACTGCAAAAGTAATCCTAGTATATTAAATGGCTTTATCTGTAAACAGTATTTAGAAACACCTAATTACGTATGTAATGAACAATGATCTAATCAAAATTATATATATACACCAAAATGGTGGAATGGGAGGATGAAAGGAACACATATGTGTCTGGGGGACTGGCAAGAGCGTGATAAAAAGTTAAATCCCCATCTTTAATACCAGGAAGCCAATAAATACTCCTTAAATGGGGGGAGGGTGGGAATAGCAATAGAAACATATTATTTCAAGATAAAAAGGTAAAGATCAAATTAATAAAAGGACTGACCAATGGGTCGAAGAAACTGGCAATGGAGGGATGACAGAACTATTGTTTTCATCAAAAGCTCTGTAGAACCTTTTGACTCTAAATCATGTGCATATATCACTGATAAAAATTAAAAGAAAAGAAGGGGGGAGCATTAGCTATGACATGTAAGAGAAAAATAATCTCTGATAACAAAAAAACTAAAGATATTCATAAAATTTAGTTTAAAATCATCTGGATTATTTAGAACTACCAGAGCACTCAGGATGTATAAATTTTATTCTCAGCTTCCAGACTAACTAAGCACAACCCTGGAAACAAGTAAGTTTCCAACTCTTAACCTTACATGTGGAAATAAGATACTTATCATCGATGAAAAGTACATGAATATCACCATATAAAAATAAATCATTTCACGAGCAAATTAAATGTAGTATATAGCCAAAAGACATTCTCAAGGTTCATAAGCACAATACTTATTGCCATACTAGCCTCTCATGATTACTAAGGAATTTACATTATTAGGTATCAACTTTAATTATCTGAACTAAACAATAATATATGTTACAGCTAAAACTCTTACACTCTTAACTATCATTCAAGACCATCAGCACAAACTTTTTCAGAGTTAATGAAGGAAAAAAAATTTGAGATGGATACACTGGTTAGTATATTCAATCCCTGTTAGCGCTCCATTCTTTACCCACGCCCAACTTTACAAACCCTATGCAAGTTCTCCAAAATCTCTCCATCATTCATACACTCACCTGCCATCCACTACGAGCACTTAAACCACATCAGGCACTGGGAATTCAACATCATGCCCGAAAATAAACAGGGTATTTACATATTATGATAAAGGGTATAAGTGAACCATTCAGAATAGTGCAACCATGACAAAAGACTTTTATATAAAGTAAAGTAAAGGCCTCACTGATGACATCAGATCTAGGACTTCAGGTATGAAGAATGAGCCAGACATCTGAATATCTGTAAACAGCCTTTCCAGGCTGAGAGGAAAGGAATGACAGGATCTGATTTGAATTTAAGGATTATACAGACTACTATGTGAAACTGGGAAACCACTGTATGGTATCTTAGCAAGAGATGATAGGCCTTGAAGCTGTAGCAGTGGCAGCAGACAAGCAGAAGTTAACAGGCTGGATTGGATATCAAATTAACAAGACTAGGTGACAAACTCAAACTGGGGGTAAGGAGACAGGTCAGATGGCAGGGGGGGAAAAAAGGAGGAAATGAGTATATCTCAAGATTTTTAGCTTTAGCAATTGGCTTTAGCAATTGGGTTGGAATTGTGGTGCCATTACTATCATGGTGAAGACTAGGTAGGGGAGACATACTTTGATAAAAGGCTCCTTTTCATAATGGAATCTCTGTACTCTTTCCTAAGTCATTGGAAAAGGTAATAAACTGTAACAAATATTAAGGCTTTTTCTGAGGGGGAAAAATGTTTGAGACAACCTAACTAATTTACAGAAATGAAAAGAGAAGCTGGAGAACTTCCTTCATAAAATCTCATTTTAGCACAGTTTTCCTTTTAATGCAATCCAGTATCAAGGACTCCCAGAACCATGTAGGAGCAAGGTTTCTAAATACCAATTTTCCTAAACCTTGTTCACAAGATAGTGATGAACTTGAGATCTAAAATAAAAACAAACTTATGTTACTGAGTATTGAATCCCTAATAAAAATGAGAGGGCTTCATCTCTGAATTTGTCTTTGAATAGACAGGTCTTTCACAATACCAGGTAAAATCCCAAAAAGCTAATTTTATAAGACTTTTGTAGCAGTAATTAACTATTCACCTTTGACCTGCAAAAGTTCTTCATTTCTAGGTGAGAGGAACAAGAGAATTTATTAGCATGTAGAAAGAGGTGGAGTGACTCAATTTAAACACAAACTATTATTAAGCCCAAAAGTTTTAGCAAAAGCATTAACAAGCTCTGGTTCCTACATACAGTATGAAGAAAACTTGCAGCCCATCTTAGTCTTTTCAGTACATTATCAAACCACCAACTATAATTCATAAATAAAATCCTTCCACCCTCCTGCAGCTGTTAAACATAAAGCTTCTAATTCAAGCTCTCAGCATTAATCTCTAGTGCTCCCAAAAAGCAGATTTTCTAGTCAAGGCAAGAATAATGACTTCCCTAACTTTTCCTGTGACCTATCATATAACCAAGCGCCAAAAACATTCCCTTTCTCCTGAGAAAACACCTGGCTATTGTTTTGATCACCACATTCTCTTCTCCAGTTTACTTATACATCTTTCTGGAAGGCATCCCTGAATGCTGTCACTGTGAAGTCTCACTAGCCAAACACAAAGACAAACAATGAACAAGAAATAACAAACAACAGCTGTACAGTTTGGTACATGGGGAGGCCATTAACCATCAACTGATGTCACTTTATTCTGTTCATTCCCCCCAAAGCCAGGGTTCATTTACCACCTCTTTGGCAATGATGCTCTGCAGTGAGTATCAAATTGGAGACTATGAAGAACAGCACCTTTGTAACTATTTAGGTAAATACAGATAAGCAGAACAATGTCAAACTGCCCCTTTTTTCCACATAACATCTGGCTAAGATATCTGCAAAAGGCTTAACCAAAACCTACAATTCCACACTATGTTAGTGTTCACTGATAAAATTAACAAATTCAAATGAAGACAAAAAAGAGAAAACAGTGCAACCCAAAAGATACCATCTGTGAAATTCAATTTTCATTTACAGAATGATAGTTATGCTAAACCAGCTAATATCACAACACAGTATAATATTAATACTATGAAACTTGGTAAATAAAACCTTAATTGTGGAGTCAGTGTTTCAGAGCATTTTGTGTTGGTGGTGAATAATCAAAATGAAAAGTACCTAACTTTTAAAATATAACATGCTCAATTAACCACCTTTAGGTGACTAGGAAACTTAATTTGTTAACATATAATTATTGAGCACATACTATGAAATGAGTTCAGTGTAGAGTACCTCCAGGCTGTAATATACAACACACACACACACACACACGCACTGCATTCCTAGACTACTTCCTTCGATAGCACTGTTGCTATCATTTATAGATGATATACATATATACACCACTTTTTAAATATACTGCGTACATTATCAAATATACACATAAGAGAATTTTAAATAGAAGTTTTAATATATCATCCCACCTATCACAAATAGTCTTGCATATACCTTGAGGTACATACACTTCAGTGGAACTCAGTGATCTGGCTACATGGTCTTAAAGAGAAGGGCCTAGTCATCTTTGTTTCTACAGTGCCTAAGTTCAAGTCATCACTCACTAAAAATTTACTGAATGAGTAAGCAAAGAGATACTCAAAAACATAAATCTACAACCTAACTTTCTGATATATAATTCATCACCCAGTTACTTAGTATGATAAAAGTGCTAAATTATAGTTACAGGGACTAATAGAAATTTGCCTGCTGCATTTTATTGCCACAACTATTTTAATAGCCAATAACTATTTTAATTCAGTCAATTCTTGCCCACCTCCAAAAAGAGGAGGAGAAAGAGGAAAGAATTCAAGAACTGGAGAAAATTTTTAAGGGTTCTTGGAGTTCTTGCAGTAGCTGTAAACTGTAGTTCATTCTCCAGTCAATGTTTTCTTAATGCTATGTACCAAGCATTTAGAATACACTTTTAGCAATACATAAGCCACAAACTTAGATGCAATAAGGAAGTAAAGAGATGAAGAACATAGTTGCAGAAAGTCTCAGTACCCAAGAAGTACAGTAGGTATAAATAGAAAATACATGCAATCTAAGCCAGAATCAAGCCCTTCAAGAGAAGGCTTACTTTTGTTCCACTCAAGATATTTAAGAAAGCTAGATACAAGTCAAAAAAAAAAAAAAGCTACCACTAACACAACTCCCTTAAAAAAAAAAAAAGGTATACTTCAAGAAAATGGTTAATGTTCATATAACTGACATACAGTACAGCCAAAATAGTAAGCAAAACCAATCTTCCTAATTTCTAGAGCTTCTGAAATGTATGCAGCCCAGTTAGTCTTATCTGTTATTAACATAACACTCTACTTCCAAGGCACCATTTTGCAAGATAAACTGTCCACAAGTCTCTATTTATATGTAGTAATAAACAACTATTTTTAAATTCTACTTAATTATGTTAGGCACTGTTTCGTGCTCAATAATTTTAAACAAAGCCAAGAGGGTATTTCAGCAGTTTATCAAACTTGCATTTTACTTGTACAATGATTTACACATATGCATGTGCTTGTCCAATTCTCCTCACTCCCCCCACCCATACACATTATACATTGTTAACAAGCAAATAAGACCAATGGATGGAAGTTTTAGTACCTATTTAAATTATCCAAGTGCCCCCACGAATTCTTAAAACATTTTTGGCTCTATCAAAAACTTCACAAATTCCTTCTATAACCTTGCCAAGAGAAATTCTATATTAAAGCCTGACATTTACTAGAGTAAACAGTATCATGTTGAAAAGAAATACCTACTTTTAAAAAAAAAAAAGCTCCTGGTTTACATTTAGAAATGCTGTTTTATCAGCCTGCTTCTCTTTAATATTACTTTGTGGCAGACCTGATAAAACATAAATCTATTCAAACAAGTTAAATAAGGTTTTAACAAATAATTCTGTTACTTCTTCAAATATGTTTTTAAATTCAACAGGCACAGACTTCATAACACACTGAACAAAGACCTTCAGTTAAATCAGTTTAAAGTGCACGCACTATTCATTGATATTTACAAAGGCGCAATCTTAGTTTGATATGAGAGTACGTATGCTAGGGTTGGCTAATCAAAGTTTAATTTCAGAATTCCTTAATGCCAACTACATCACCCTCAAACTTGAGAAAGGAAACACTTCTGAACCTTGAAGCTGAAAGTCAGTTTGACTGATGTCCTCTCCCATGCCATGTAATCCATTGCCTAATTGAGGCCAGACCTGTCAGGCTCAACAGCATCCCGGAAATGACTAGCCTACTGGAGCTGGAAACACATCAAGAATTTGGAATATTTCTCATATTGAGGCAGGGGGTAAAAAATAAAGGAGATTGTCCATAAGAACAATCACTATACTGTTCCCAGGAAAAAGACATAAGAAGCATATTTTTGTTATTCTGGTCAGTTCTCAACGAATACATCTGTGTCTATTTTCAGGTGATAGCTCACTGAACTTATCCCTTTTCTTCTGACATAAGAACAAGAGTTCACCACTAAAATTTCATTCTGAATGCCTGTCTTTGAATCTAATTTTTATTTTCTATCCGAGCTATTAAAACCAACACCTGGAAAGCTTGGGTGGGTTCTTGACTCAGAAACCTGTGAATAATAATGCCGGCTTGATCTTTCTTCACTTCTTACCAAGAAAACCCACTCAATGCTGAAAAGCTATACAAGCACACACACACTCAAATCCCAGTCATGAAAAATTAAGTCACACTGCGATCATAAACTGTGCAATAGATACTTTCAGTTGGCGTGTGCTTTAGTGATCTTGTACAGCGTTATGAGAGTAAGTGGTAGGGGGTTGGGGCTGTTAACAACATACTGTGCATTAGAGCCAATAAGCAGCAGGCTAGGACTGGCAGCAAGGCCAGTCTCTAAAGGGAGCTATAACACAATATCAGAATGCTGGATTTCCGAATGCCATTTTATGGGGAGGGAGGAGGGGGTGAGAACAGGCGATCAAGTGCAGTAAAAGGCTCAGGCCAACGTCTGAGATGAAACCTAAGACAAGGTCTTCTGGCAACACCAGCTGTCTAGACTCATCTCACCTCAAACACAACTTAATTTCAAGTCGTTCTTATCGAAGTCAGCCGTTAAAAGGGTGAGGGGGTGGCAGGAGTGGATGGTGATTGCCTCCGAGAGACAGGCAAAGGCCCTCGGAAAAGACAGATTCCATGGAAGGGGCTTCTACTAGAAAAGAGGCTTTGCAGCCGCCTCCCCTCCCTTCCAGCCAAGGCTGTTAGGTACGAGGTGAGGATATTGTTGGGGGTTTTTATGGAGGAGTGATATGAGAAAATGGCAGTAAAGGATGCGGGGGGCTAGACGGGCTAGTGCCACCTAAGAAAAGGGGGAGAGGACTTCCCTGGACACATCCAGGATAACAACGCCACCAGAGGGCATGGGCATTACCCTACCAGCGCGAGATACCCCTCTCTCAGGAAAAGCTTCGCCCCCTTTCATAAGGTCCCAATTCCCAAACACTGCTTCCCACCGACCCTTCTTCCCCCCGTAAATATCCCCATCGCTGGTCGCCTTTCCGACACCTCAGGCGCCTCACGCCCTCAACCTCCCCTCCCCTTCCCGGGCCACCGACCCTCCGGGCAGCTCGACGCCGGCCTCCCCGGCAGCTCGCCCAGACCCCTCCCCCCTCACCTCTCCTCAGCGCCTCCTCGTAGCAGAGGAATCCGATCCGTGACTCCTTGGCGCCCATGCTCCCCTCATCCCCTCGGCCGGGGGTCGGAGCCTGATCTCGCCCCCACCCCCCCTCCCGCCTTCTCCTCGGCGTCCCTGGGTGACGGTGTCGGCGTCCCCCGGACCCCTCCTACCCCCACACTAACAAGTGCGGCTTCTGCCCCGGCGGCTCCTCCCGGCCGCCGCCACCGCCTCCATGCCGAATCACGTGACCCGCTCCCACCCCGCCCCCTTTCCCTCCCTTCTACTCCGCCCTTCTTCTCTCTCCTCCCCTCCCTTCCGTTCCTTCTTCACGCCCTCTTCCCTCCCCCCACCCCTCCCGCCTGCCCCGCCGAGGGTCACCTGACCCGCGGCCAGGGATTGTTCCGGGTAATGGCCGCCAGGGGCCACACGCTCCGCCCCGCCCCACGCAGACCACGCGCGGAGGCGAAGGGGAGGAGACGGGACCCGCACGTAACGCATCAGCTCCACTTTCTCGCCAATCCAAGGCCGAGAGGCCCCGGAGACTCCGCCCACCTGGGGGGCGGCGACTTCCGGGGCCCTCGATGACCGCCCCTCCCTCAATGGGCGGGGTCAGGGCGATTGACGGTTGGTCTGGTGGTGCTAGAGCAGGCTCCCGAGAGAAGTGAAATCCAAGGGTGGCTAGGTCTGAAGGGTGCGGTTCAGTAGAATAAAGGGGCGGGCAGAACTCCTAATGTCAAGGAAATTTTTAACTAGGAGGGAGTGAAAGGAAAGGAAAGGAGAATGTCAAGGATTTCCTGTGACGAAAGAATTCTTAATCTTAGTGAGGAGATTCCGTAGGGAAAGGGAAGCTTGATAAAGTTTGGAATCCCTTCCTTTTCGGTCATCCCTTCTCCCTCCTGTTACCTCTGGGTTTCCTTTCATATCCGCAGGACCCAGCCCCTGACACCCACCTCCCGCCGAGCCTGCCTCTTGTAAACTTATTTGGAAATGACTCTGTAAAAGGCTTAGCTTGCTTCCCTTTGAAAGTTGCTCCCCGCCAAAAATGAGTTACAAGAGTGATAACAGCATTCCTTGCTTCAAAAAAATTTTTAGTTGTAAAAAGCACATAACAAAATTTACCGTGTTAATCAATTTAAGTGTAGGATTCAGTTGAGTACAGTGACATGTTGTGACCATCACCATCCATTGCTAGAATTTTCCTTATCTTGCAAAACTGAAACAACCCATTAAACACTGTTTCTTACTCTCTCTCACCAACACCTAACAACAACCATTCTTTCTGTCTCTATGAATTTGACTAAGTATCTCATTACTGGAATGACATAGTATTTACCCTTTAGTAGCCACTTTACTTAGCAGTCTGTCCTCAGGTTTCATCCACGTTTTAGAATGTGTCAGAACTGTTCAGGTTTAACATAGGATCCAATAATTCCACTTAGGGGTATAGACTCAAAAAATTGAAATAAGAAACAGGAACAGATATTTGTACAATCACGTTTGTAGAACATTCCCAATAGCCAAAGGGTAGAAGCCTGCCAAGTGTCCGCCAACAGGAAATATGTACAAGATATGACATACACATAAATTGCAATACTATGCCCTTCCTTGCTCTTTAACTTTATTCGGTTTGTTTAATCTGAAAATAACAGTGTAAAACTTTTAGATTAGGAAACAACCCTGAAAAATAATCATTTGGATTAGACTCAAGGTGCCAGTTAGAACCACATAAGGATATTAGTTCCTGAAGACAACAGATTATTATATACCCTGCCTGAAAAGGAAGGTAACACTCTCTTTATCCACTCACCTTTCCTGGCAGACCAGATCAGCAGCGTGGCATTAGTCACAGTGCTGCCCTTTCCAGTTCACTCAGAGGCAGTTAATTTTAAGACCTCAGATTAGTTTCATTACTAAAAGGCCATGAATCAAGGGGTTGGGAATGTACTTCACAGTCTTTAATTTCCAGGTTATTAGTTTAGTATAGACATACTCTCCAGACAAAACAAGTCATCTTCAGCCAGCAGTAAGATTATCATAATTAATGGGAAGTGAATGGTAAGAGTGAGTTCAGATTTGGAGGAAAAGACCCTCAAGTTCAAAGACAGACCTAAGCATTACTACTGTCCCAAATAATCAGTACATAAATGTGACCTTGCTATATAAAGGATAGACTTGGGGGGGGGGGGCCTCCCTAGTGGCAAAGCGGGTTAAGTCTCAGAGCTATGAAGCTATCCAGAGCCACTGCAGCACCGAGTTGATCCCCAGTCAGGGAGCTGACCCACATGGTGCAGCAGACCTCTCCTGTCTTGCCTGTTGCTCCCCTCAGCAGTGTACTTCAGTTATTCTGCCTGTACTGCTCCCTACTTTGTCTCTGGTGAATACTCTCACCCCCCACATCTCTGGCCTAAACCCCAGCTTGTATGCATAAATAAATAAATCTTTAACAAATAAAAAAATAAATAGACTTGGGTGATTATGTATCTACACATATAATTTTCTTTACAAAAAATTTATTTTATTTATGCATACAAGAGCTGGGGTGCAGGCCAGAGGTGAGAAGATTCACCAGAGACAGAGTGGGGAGCAGAACAGGCAGACCTACTGAAAGACATTGCTGAGGGGAGCAGCGGGAGAGACAGGAGATATCTGCTGCGCCATGTGGGTTAGCTCCCTGGCCGGGGATGGAACTCACGTTGCAGTGGCTGCAGATAGCTTCATAGTGCTGAGATTTAACCTCTGTGCCAGCAGGGAGGTCCCAACACGTTCGATTTTCAATGGAATTAGAAGTGATTTGTTTTATCTCTATGTGATACTGGCCCCACTTGAAAGATGGGACTATAGTTAAAATAAACCTATCTCATGAAATAGTAAATTTTTACAAAATACCCTGGAAAGAAGAAAATATAAACTTTATAATGTAAGATTTAGAGCAGTACTAACATAAGGGAACTTTAAAAAATCCCCTCTTTGGTTTCAGACCTCACTTCCCCTACCATGATAAAAATTATTTTCACCCCATTACAGTTTACCACAGATTAAACATTTTTCAAAATTGTGAGTTGCGATAAAAAAGTGTGAAATACCATTTCTCCTTTGTCTGAGTTAAATTTAGCATATTATTGAAGGCAGTGAAGCAGATAGTTATGTCTGATGGGAATTTTAAATGTTAAGCTGGGATTAAAAGCTGTCTTTTGATTTGTATTACACAATATCGGCAGTCAAATGTTAAACCTACCTCTATAACTTAAAATTGATACAGTACTTAAGTTTGATGATGTAGAAAATCTTAAGTCTACTTGTCATACTAAAAGGCATTCTATTAATCATTGAGTTTGTTCAGTTTCATTATATTTCACTTAACCCTCTGTAGAGTTGACTAACCACCTGATTTTAAACATTAGGTTGCACTTAGGGAAGCATTTCTTTAACTATAATTACATGCTTAAGAAACTGTCCATAGGAAGATTTGAAGCATGGGTGGTTGGTATGTAATTTCTACTTCTAGTTGGGCAACCTAAATGACAGTGTCCTTCAGTTTGTACTCCCAGAGAAGTGACATAGGAATAGGACAGAAGCTTGTTTGCCAAAGAAGCTCAGGTCATAGAGACAGGCAGGTTGATATAATAAAGAAGGTTGGGGAAACAGCTGATTTAAGTGTGTTTCCATAGCCACAAAATGAGGCCAGGGGTATATGAAACATGACTATACAATAAAAGTGATTTTCCAGTAT
Organism: Scalopus aquaticus; assembly: GCA_004024925.1. NCBI lineage: Eukaryota > Metazoa > Chordata > Mammalia > Eulipotyphla > Talpidae > Scalopus > Scalopus aquaticus. Next base: position 49,080 of record PVIJ01005227.1, read on the forward strand.
TGTGGACTTATTACTACTTATTTACCTGCTACTGATAGGTAAAATCAAGGGGTGCCAAGGGACCCAAACAGTTACGGGGAAAAACCCATATTGCCCATCCCAAGGGTCCATGATCACACATGAGCATAAAAGCAAAGTAATCAAGCTCTACTATCCTCAAAGATATTTAATCCATAAGAGGTTCAAAGAGAATAGAGAGAGGGGAAAAAGGAGAGAAGGATTTCAATACATGGACTCCAGATCAAACCCTGAAACCAACTTTTCCCTCCTGTCAAACGTTTAGCCAAACAGGAGGGCCCAAAAGGGACCTACCAAGGTCCAAGAACAGCGCCACTAGGAGGATGAATCCAAAGCACCTCTCATTAGGAAAGACAGCAAAAGGTGGTGCAGGGTCCAAAGGACTGAGAAAGAAGGAAAGAACCAAAGTTCAAAACATGCTATCTGGTTGAATCCCCACCAAGGTCAAGGTGGCAGCTGCCATACTCTTTAAAGAGAGCAGACCGTGTTGCCTTTCCAAAACACTAAATGGAAAAGAGAGTAGGCACACACGGGTTCAATATTTTAAGTCCAACATGCCCACTCAACTCCACCCTAGTTCCACATCAAGAAATGTGGTTCATGGAATGCTGGGAGGTGAAATGCTAGGCACCTGAGATCTCAGAAGCACAGAGGTGGTGGTGGAGTCCATTCACTATGTCGGGGCTGGAGTCGGCATCCTCTAGTATTACCTTGTAGTGATACAGTGTAAGTATGTGGTCACTTTTATTATATTTTTATTTACTCTAATGCACTTTAAGCAATATTCCAATAAAAATAATACTCAATGCAATTTTTTTTCATCAGTACAAAAATACATGTAAAGTAAAAGACTATAATTCCTGCCTTCACTTAGTCTCATTCCAGTTTTGTGACTATACTCTTTTTATTCTACGCATATAAAACATACATCTATACTCTTTATCACATATTCAGTAGTATGTCTTAGATTGTTAATATGTCAATATGTAGATCTACCTTATTCTTTTTAACAGGTGCACATAGAATGCCAATTTTGTGTATTCAATATATAATTAACAGATCACATTTTGATGAACATTAGATTGTTTCAAGTGTTTCAATATTACAAATATTGTTGCAATAAACATTCTAATACATATATCCTTCTTTATATATGTGGGTTTCAGTAGCTTGAATTTCCAGGAGTGAAACTGCAGTATCTAAGAGTGTGTATCTTTTAAGTTTTAATGTGTATTGCCAAACTGCCTGCCTAAAAAAGTGGACCAATTTACATTCTAGCAAAAGTATCTGAAAAGCCAATTTCCTCTTACCCTTGCTAACATTAATATAAATTTTAGATGATTTTTATTATTGCCTTTTCTATTACAAATCCTACCAACAAAGAATTGAATCCCTGCTGAAGAGGAAATTCATTTTCATTTTAAATTGGACGAAATATTTGAAGAATGACTGAAGATATATCATTCCCTAACCATGCAATTAAAGATGTTTTCCCTTTCTCCTTATCATTTTTTAAAAAGATTTATTTTTATTTATTTATGCATTCAAGAACTGGGGTGTAGGCCAGAGGTGCAGGGGGGTGCAAGGATTCACCAGAGACAGAGTGGGGAGCAGAACAGGCAGATATACTGGAATACACTGCTGAGGGGAGCAGCAGGTGAAACAGGAGAGGTCTGCTACACCTTGTGGGTTAGCTCCTTGGCTGGGATTGAGCTCATGCCACAGTGGCTGGCAATAGCTTGCTAGTGCTGAGACTTTAACCCCTGTGCCACCATGGATGCCCTGCTTTTCATTCTTTTAAAGATGCCTAAGATAGGCAAGATTTCACCAGGAACCATACCCTAAGAATTTCTGACTCACAAATGCCTAAACTAAAACTAAGAATAGGTATTTACCTGAAGAAAATGAAAACACTAATTCCTAGAGATATATGCAATCCTGTGTTCATTGCAGCAAGGAACATAACCAAGACAGGGAAACAGTATTCACTGTCAATTGAGGGATTAATGAATAAAAAAGAGGTAGGATGTATACACAATGGAATACTACTCAGCTGTAAAAAACAAAGATGTAATCTTGTCATTTGGGTGGATCTTGGGGGGATTATGGTAAGTGAAACAAGTCAAAGGCAGAGACAAATACTGTGTGATTTCACTTACATGTGGCAGATAAAGATAAAAAGCAAACATAAAGCAGAACAATATAAACCTTTAGATTCTGACAACAGATTGGTGGTTACCAGAGGGGAGAAGGGATGAAAGAATGGGTAAATGCATAAAAGAGGTCAACTATATGGTGATGAATGGAAACTAGACTTTTGGTGGTGGTCATATACACGTTGAATTATAATGCATATACTTGAAACTTGTATTTTAAACTAATGTTACTTCAATAATTTTTTTTAAATAGAACTAAGAATGGGAAAGAAAAACTTTCGAATGAGGACCTTTCACTTCGACCTATGTTAGAGGTTCTCTTTTTTTGTATTACTACAATCCATGCTTGGCAAACAATTAACACTGTGCACTGAACCTGTGAGCAAATCTTTGCTCTTTACAGTACTCCTGTATGGCTCTCCTTCTTCCCCACTGCAGTGAAGTTATATTTGTGTCACTTTCAAATTAGTTATTCACAAAGATTAGGGTATAGGTCTTATGGGCAGGACCCCAAGAGGCTACTTTTTCTTGTTAGCTCTTGAAAGATGAAAGTAAAAATAAAGTCTTTTTAGTCCTCTTCTGATTCTTTTTTTCTCCACTAATGTGGCCGCTACACTGTACTGACAGATTTTTGTAGCAAAATACAAGGTACAAGTTTGAGAAAAAGTTTTAATTGAATTCTAATCAGCAATAAAAAACAGAATAATAATTAATCCAGTTCTGAACAGATTGTATATGCCTTACTTTAGCTTCTGGGTTTTAAATAGCTTTGCTAAGTCATCTAATGTCCAGCTTTTCATTCTAATATTAATATACTTTCTTAGATATTTGAAATATGCCAGCTCTAACTGTGTAACTTTGACTTTGATTTCTTCATCTTAAACTCAGTCAGGCCTTTCCAAATTCTTAAATTGTATCATCTTATTATCTCTTGAAATGTATCTTCTATTGTCAGTTCAAATCTGTACTTGCTTTTTTGTTTTGTTTTGTTTTAGTTCAGGCCTTGAGTCTTTCTTACCTGGCTAATAATGCATGCTTCTATTCTGCTTCCCTCTTCTTCCTCAACTACCAGTCTGCTATTTTCCTACTTGTCCTCCTTCCTTAACTCTGAACTTCTTTAGATCAATAATTATTATTTTAATGGGGGAGAATCTGCATCTGTTAGTGTTCAGGGGTATGTGGGAAATCTACGTTACTTTGTGTTCAATTCTGCTATGAAGCTAAAACTACTCTATTTTTTAAAAAATTCTTTATTTATGCATACAAGCTGGGGTACAGGCCAGAGGCGTGGGGCGGCAAGAGGATTCACCAGAGACAGAATGGGGAGCAGAACAGGCAGATCGATGGAAATACACTGCTGAGGGAAGCAGCGGGCGAGGCAGGAGAGGTCTGCCACACCATGTGGGATTCTCCCCGGCTGGGCATTGAACTCGCGTCACCGCTGCTGACAGCTCCACAGCACAGCGCTTAACCGCTGTGCCACCAGGGAGGCCCTTGGTTTTGTTTTTTTAAAGATTTATTTATTTTATGCTTACAAGCTGGGGTACAGGCCAGAGGTGTCGGGCAGTGAGAGGGTTCACCAGAGACAGAGTGGGGAGCAGAACAGGCAGATCAGCAGAAATACACTACTGAGCAAGGCAGGAGAGGTCTGCTGCACCATGTGGGAATCTCCCTGGCCAGGTGCCACTGCAGACAGCTCCACAGCACAGCACCTAACCCCTGCGCCACCAGGGAGGCCCGGAAATGATTAGAGTTTTAAAAGAAGTTAGGAAGTGTAGCTAGATATATAGTATGTGTGTTCTGATTCAGATTTAGTAAAAAGTTTTATTTGATGGTACAGACCTACCAATCGACATCTTTAAAAATCTCAATGTTTTCTTCCAAAAGTATTCGAAAGCTATAAAATAACATTTGGTCAAAAGGTATTTTGGCAAATTTGTTCAATCACTGGTACACTGGAGTAGAGGGAATCAAATCTGTATTTCTATGAAAGGGGAAGGAAATTCTTATTTTAAAAAGAGGAATTTGACGTACCTCAATTATGCCTATTTAACATCTTCCCACTACTCCCAGCATTTGGTATGCAAATAGTTTATATTTTAAACTATTAAACATTTCCTGTGTGCACAGGACTGTGCTAAAACCTAGGTAATACAAAGATGAAATTTTTAAAAGCCTTTGGGAAGTACTATGATGGAGATAAATACAGTATATTTTGGGAACCCAGAGCAGGGAGAGGTATTTCTCCTAACTGAAGGGAACCCTTGGAGGATGGGAGGCTTGAAGCAAGGAATTAGTCATTCCTCCCTGGTGGCACAAGGGGTGAAGTCTCAGTACTATGAAGCTATCTGCAGCCACTGCAGCATGAGTTCAATCCCAGCCAGGGAGCTGACCCACATGGCGCAGCAGACCTCTCCTGCCTCGCCCGCTGCTTCCCTCAGCAGTGTATTTTAGTAGATCTGCCTGTTCTGCCCTCCACTCTGTCTCTGGTGAATCCTCTCACTACCCCTCCCTTGCACCTCTTCCCACACCCCAGTTCTTTTACGCATAAATAAATAAATAAACAAATAAATCTTTAAAAAATGTCTAGATAGGAGATATAAATTGAGGAGTCACTAGAGATTAATGGGAATGTTATGAGATCTCTAAGGACATGATCCACTCCCAAGGTAATTTGGGTTTCTAACATTAAAATATCAGAGATGGGGAGCTAGCAAAAAGGCTGAGAAAGTAAAGCCAGTGAAGTAAGAAAACTAAGGCGAGTAGGCATGCCAAGAAAAGAGTTAATAAAGACAAAGAAACATAAAGTAGAACTCAAAAAGATGAAATTCTGCCTCATCAGAAATACCTCTTGTTCCAATAAAACCAAAGCTAATTACTAAAACTACTGAAAATCAAAATCCGTTATTAACCAGCAAGACAATATTTCTCACTTTTAAAACTTGTTAAGAATTATAAGCATTTGAGGAATGCTTTCAGACAGATTTGAAGAGCTTAGTTGGCTTTTGTCAGGATTTCTCTTGTTGTGATGTCATGTTGCTATCAACAAACAATACTTGCCAGGTTATGGGGATAATAGACACCCTTAAAATTTGTTTTAAAGAGGGGCCTCCCTGGTGGTGCAAGGGTTAAGTCTCAGCATTATGAAGCTATCTGCAGCCACTGCAGCATGAGTTCAATTCCCGGCAAGGGAGCTTCCCACATGGCACAGCAGACCTCTCCTGCCTCTCCTGGGCTGCTCCACTCTGCAGTGTATTTCAGTAGATCAGCCTGTTCTGCTCCCCACTCTGTCTTTGGTGAATCCTCTTACCACCCCACACCTTTTGCCTACACCCCAGTCTTGCATGCATAAATAAATAAATCTTAAAAAAATTTTTGTTCTAAAGAATGAATTTGGCTAAAGTATGATAATTAGGGGTTGAAAGTAGGTCTCTACTTATGCATGAACTTCAGCCTGAAAGTCACTCAGAAGGGACTTTTGAGGCCCTATCTTTTGTCTACATCATCATTAAAAACTGACATCCCACTTAATGTATGCAAAAATCTAAGGGAGAAGCCAATAGATACAAAGATTGTTCCAAGGAAATCCTTACATAAAGGGTTAAATACACTATCCCCCCCACCCCCACAAATTCTCTTAATTAGTAGCTGAGATCATATACTATGCTCATGGGCAATCTTTCTGAAAAGAGTGCTAAATTAGCCCAAATCTTCTAGTTTCTGTGGATATAGAATAAAAACAAAGATGGGCAGTTAAATTCTAGTTGATAGGTCCATGTGTATTTATTAACTGCACCCAATCTATATTATACAAACACTAAAATAAAAATTGACTCCATCCTCAATACTCCATCCCTCACTGATCTCATTCTTCTCATGTGCTAGAGGACTAAATGGATCACATGATAGTACTTACTTTTTTTTAAGATTTATTTATTTATTCATACAAAAACTAGAGTGTAGGCCAGAGGTGTGGGTTGGTAAGAGGATTCACCAGACAGAGTTGGGGACACAACGGGCAGATCGACTGAAGCACACTGCTGAGGGGAGCAGCAGGAGAGGCAGGAGAGGTCTGCTGCACCATGTGGGAATCTTCCTGGCTGGGAATCGAACTTGTGCTGCAGCAGCAGTGGATAGCTTCATAGGCTGGAGATCCAACCCTTTGCACCACCAGGTAGGCCCCTCTAGTACTTACATTTTAATAGACACAAATGAGTGTACCTGTGCCATACTATATGTGATTCTGGTCATTACTGCTGAACAAGAAATTACCCCCAAAACTTAGTGACATAAAGAATGACATTTACTTTGCTCATGAATCTGTAATCCGCACAAGGTTTAGTAGTGATCACTAGCCCCCGCTCCATATAGTATCAGCTGGAATGGCTTGAGAGCTTAGGACAGGAATCATCTGAAATCTGCTCACTCACAGGCTTGGCAGTTTTTGTTGGTGGTTGGCTGAGAACTTAGCTGGAACCATCAGCTGGAACAGCAACACTTTTACTGTGCTTCCTCTTTCCTCACCACTTGGTGGCTAGGTTCCAAGATGGTGGCAGGGAGAGTATCAGCCTATGTCGCTTTTTATGACTGGTCATAGATGTAACACAGCGTCTAAAAAACTATTTGCATCCTCCCATTTGCAATACGCATTCACCTCTTTCTGTAAAGTCCCCGCTATAATATCAGGTTCAAGCTTGGCATCTAGGATCTCATCATGTAGGACTGATTGATGCTTCTGGGACTTCTTCTAACACAGCCTCTCTTGACTTGGACACCTGTCAAGTCATTGAAATTTTGGGCGGGGGAAAGAGACCATAAAACTTACTTTTACATGGTTCAGGAAAAACTACTTTTTTTTTAGATTTATTTATTTATGCATACAAGCTGGGGTACAGGCCAGAGGTGTGGGGTGGCGAGAGGGTTCACCAGAGACAGAGCGGGGAGCAGAACAGGCAGATCGACAGAAATACACTGCTGAGGGAAGCAGCAACGAGGCAGGAGAGGTCTGCAGCGCCATATGGGAATCTCCGCTGCCAAGCGTCGATCTTGCGTAGCCGCTGCTGACATCACCACAGCTATTGCTTAACCGCTGCACCACCAGGGAGGTCCAGGAAAAACTACTTCTCTCTCTCTCTTTCTCTCTCTCTCTCTCTCTCTCTCTCTCTCTCTCTCTCTCTCTCTCTCTCTCCTGGAAACTGTTTTCCCACTCCTTGAGCCTGTGCAGTAAAATGTGGCGGAAGTGACACTGTGTCACATCCCAGGCTAGGTATACACAAACATATGTATGTGCATGTATGAATTGTCTGTGTGTAGAGAGTGAAAGAATGGAGGAAAGGGATATACAAATGAAAAAGGAAATTGAGTAAAATGTTAATAGAAGAATCTGAGTAAAGGATATGCAAGTATCCTTTGTACTAATTGTTATTTTTGCAACTTTTCTGTAAGTTTGAAATTTCCAAATAAACAGTTTTTGAAAATACAGTACACACGAATAGGTCCTGAGCATTCGTGTTTTGATGTTTTTCATTCCAGGGGTGAGTCCTGCTGATGTTTTTCATTCCAGGGGTGAGTCCTGCTTGACTTTTGTAATTAGTCTTTGGGGGTTGAGAGAAGCCCCGATACTTCTTCCTCTGCCCTGTGTCTGCAAAATGATACTTACCGCCTTAGCCTGCATTCCTCCACATCCCATCTCCTTAGCGAGCTGGTTCTTGGGGCGCTACCTCTTTGAGAAGGAAGACTTGATCAAACTGAAAGGCAGCATTTTAATGGACTTTATGCTACCTATCACACTAAAGGTATCTGTAAATATGACTTGTAGAAAAATTGTAGAAAGGCTTATAGAGAAATTGTAGAAGGATGGACATCAGCTTCCTTGCAACAAAATAGACTGGATTATTTTCTCTGAACCATCCTTGTGCACCCAGAGCACAAACTCTAAAAATAGAGTCTGCGGAGAAATAACCTTCTCATGTTTCCAGTTTGGAAAGGACACTTAAATAGAAGGCGGGTCTTTTTAACCACAATGTCACAACCCCCAAACAAACAAAGACCAATCACTAGTAAAAGTCTCAGTTTAGGGTTCATCAGTACCTTTAAAAGGCAACTGCTGGTCATTTTATAAATTTGGTCATTGCTGTCATGTATACAATTTTTATCATTCAAAGTTGATTATTCTGAAATCCTTGGACCTAGGTCAGAAGTATTATCACCTAAAAAATAAGAATAAGATGTGTAAGAGTTCATTTATGAGACATGGAATCAAGGAAAATTCTCTTAAATAATTTAATAATCATTACTATCATTTATTGAGCTCTTATACATGTCAAGCACAGGTTTAAGGCCTTTCACCTATATTATTAAATTATTTAATCTTCACAACAGGTATGAAGTATATGTTATTATCACCTCCATTTTATAGATGAAGAAAATTGAGGTCCAACAAGTTTAAATAACTTGCCCAAAGTCACATAACCAGGAATAGAACCTGGCAAACATGCCTATAACCTATACTTACATGTGTTAGAAAATAAAGTACAAACTGAAGCATGTTGCTACTTTGTGAGTTATTTTCCCTTACTGAGAACATTGGCAAATTTTACCCACAATATGGTGAACATTTATTCTTTGATAAATTAGTCTTGTTTCTCATGATGAGTATGATTAAATAACTTCTCTGCCATTAGACTCATAGATCAAGGAACTAGTAAATTCTTAGGCCAGGGCAAATCAGTCTGTCCTTTCTTTTGGATCCTAGAAAAATCATGCTTAAATTTCATTATATTCATTCAGTAACTAATTTCTTAACAAACATTTGTCAAATAACTATTTTATATAAGAAATAGGTAAATGAGGGCCTCCTCGGTGGTGCAATGAGGTACGTCTCAGACTATGAAGCTATCCAAAGCAGCACGAGTTCTATCCCTGGCCAGGGAGATTCCCGCATGGTGCAGCAGACCTCTCCTGCCTCGCCTGCTGCTCCCCTCAGTAGTGTATTTAGTCAATCAGCCTGTTCTGCTCCCCACTCTGTCTCTGGTGAATGCTCTCACCGCTCCCCCCGCCACCCCACACACACCTCTGGCCTATACCCCAGTTCTCTTATGCATAAATAAATAAATCTTTGAAAAAAAATAGGGGTGTGAGATGTCAGCTGGAAAGGCTTTTAGAGGTCCAGAAAAGGTCTCCTGAATTGACACCAATATTAGTGCAAGCACCTCAGTTGAGGAAATTTTAAGTTTACAAGCTCCATTTTCTCGCATTGACTGGTTTCTCAAAAACTGATCTCTGCTAATCAGATGACCATGAAGCAAAGTATTTTTGTTTCTGACCATGATGAAGTCAAATGTGTTACTTTATGACTTTCTACCATAAACTCGCAGACAAAATATATAAAAATACCTGTTTTCAGACATTGAACAATAGGCAGCACAGAATTGGCATCACTGAGAGAAGGAAAGCAATGAGGTAAGTTCTACAATTGCCCTGGCTTTCTGCCTAGAGGCACATTCTAGATCATAAATTGAAAACGTGACCATCACGGAGTTGAGGATACGGAGACTAGAGTTCATAGAAATGGAGGCAGCTGGAAGTTGCTACATAGAATAGCAAAATGGAACAATTGTTAAAAAAAAAAAAAGCCTCAAAAACCTGCATGGGGTCTTTCTTGTATGGTTGTGATAGATTTACATGTGATTATGTTATCCTTGCTGAATACTAATGTGACCATACATAAAGTTACATTCCAGGAGGCTGAGCAAAGAAATATCAAAGGCATATAAGTGAACAATCTCCAGAGGTTATACTGAGCTGGAAAACATTCAAATTCTGACTAGAGTAGGAAGACCTACACTCAGAAGAGTCCAACATTATTTATAAATTTAAACTAGCCCTAGAGTAAAGTATATGCTACACCTGCTTTAATGAAATTTAAAAACAAGCCTCAAAAACAACAAACGAACCAGAAAATAACTTAATTGTCCTGTGAGGGGAGGGAAGGAAGACTGCACTCTGTAAGGGAAGACTACAAAATCCAAACACTCAACACTAACATCATAACATCCAATAAAAAATTACTCTCTTGAGCCTCCCTGGTGGCACAATGGGTTAAGTCTCAGCATTATGAAGCTATCCGCAGCCACTGCAGCATGAGTTCTAACCCCGCCCAGGGAGCTTCCCACATGGCACAGCAGACCTCTCCTGCCTTGCCCGCTGCTCCCCTCAGGTGTGTAATTCAGTCAATCTGCCTGGTCTGCTCTCCACTCTGTCTCTGGTGAATCCTCTCACCACCCCACACCTCTGGCCTATATCCCAGCTTGTATGCATAAATAAATAAATCTTTAAAAAAAATAAATCTTTTTTTTAAAAAGTGATAAAATCATACAAGAACTGGGGTATAGACCAGAGATGTGGGGGGAGGTGTGTGAGAGGATTCACCAGAGACAGAGTGGGGAGCAGAACAGGCGGCTCTACTGAAATACAGTGCTGAGGGGAGCAGCTGGTGAGACAGGAGAGGTCTGCTGTACCATGTGGAAAGCTCCCTGGCCAGGGATCAAACTCATGCTACAGTGACTGGCAATAGCTTCATTGTGCTGAGACTTAACCTCTTGAGCCACCAGGGAGGCCCCTTTTTCTATAGTAGTAATAAATTACCACAAACTTAAGAAACTTAAAATAACACAAATTTATTATGTTACAGTTCTGTAGGCTAAAAGTCTGACAAGACTGTGTTGTGAGGAGACTTTGTGATGAAGTCTTAAGAGGTCTAGGAGGTAAGGAACCGAAGCCTCCTGTCAACAACCAGTATTCAGCTGCCAGACTTGCAAATGAGTCACCTTGGAAGTGGACCTTCCATCCCCAGTCAAGTCTTCAGATGACTGTAGCCCTGGCTAACATCTTGATTACAACTTCTTAAGAAATGCTGAATCAAAAGATCACCAAGGAAAGACATTGTTAGATTCAACATCCACAGAAATTGAGAGGAACAAGTATTTATTGCATTAAGCCTTTGAATTGAAAGCAATGTGTTTCCCAGCAGTAGAATATTAAGGCAAGAATCTCTTCAACAAATAGTGCCGCAACAACTGAATAGCTGTATGGTAAAAAAACAACAATCCCTTTCAAATTGGTATATTCATACAATGGAATCCAACTCAGCAATAAAAAGGAATGAAGTGTTAATATATGCAACAACATGGATGAATCTCAAAAACAGTCTGCGGAGCCGAACAAATCAGTCAGGGGAAAGTACAACCTCTATGATTTATTGATATGAAACCATAGAAAATTCCATTGAAGAAGGACCAATGATTGCCTTGGGCTGGGAAAGGGGAAAAGGGAAGAGGAGTCAAGATTAGCTGAGAAAAAAATAGTAAACAAAAATGTCAGGGAGATTTGGAGAAAAAGGAACTCTCCTACACTGCTGGTATAGTGGTCCAACCACTACGGAAAGCTGTGTGAAGTTTCCTCAAACTACTAAAAGTGGAACTTCCGCATAATCCAGCAATTCCACTCCTAGTAATCTACCCAAAGGACACAAAGACATTAATTCAAAAAAATACCTGCAACCCTATGTTTATTGTAGCACTGTTTACAATAGGTAAGATATGGAAACAATCCAAATGTCCCAAAATATATGACTGGATCAAGAAGATGTGGTACATATATACAATGGAATATTACTTAGCAATCAAAAAAGATAAACTCATACCATTCACACAACATGGATGGAGATGGTAGGGATTATGCTTTGTGAAATAAGACAGAAAAAAAAATCCAATGGTTTCATTTATAGGAGGAATATAGGGGAACCAAACAAGGGATCAGGAAAAAAAATTATAATAAATTAAAAAACAAAATTAACAGGCAACTATAAATCAGAGACATTCTGCAGGAGTGGGGAAGGGAGAGGGATCAAAACAGGGGAGGGAAGAGCTCAAGGGACTATGGTCATGGTGCAAGGGTAAACTGGTGGTGGGAACTTTATGGGGACTACACCTGAGAGGAGAAAGCATACATTGTACAAAAAGGAAGAATGATGTAAAAAAAAATATATATATATATATTTGTTTTTTTTAAAGATATTAAAGTGGAAAAAACAAGATTAGCTGGGAAAGACATAACTTTTGGGAGTGAGAGAAATGTTCTATACCTTGATTGCAGCTATACAAGTCCAAAGAGTGTATTTGTTAGGACTCATTGAATTCAACACTTGAAATGGGTTCATTTTATATAAATTATAATGTAGAATCATGTTATTATAATTTATATAAAGTTTACCCATTAAAGTTTATTTTATTTTTTTAAAGATTTATTTATGCATAGAAGCTGGGGTATAGTCCAGAGGCGTGGGGTGGCAAGAGGGTTCACCAGAGACAGAGTGGGGAGCAGAACAGGCAGACTGATGGAAATACACTGCTGAGGGGAGCAGCAGGTGAGGCAGGAGAGGTCTGCTGCACCATGTGGGAATCTCCGTGGCCGGGCATCGAACTCGCGTCGCTTCTGCAGACAGCTCCACAGTGCAGTGCTTAACTGCTGCGCCACCAGAGAGGCCCTAAAGTTTATTTTTTTAACTGAAAAAAACAGCCTAATAAAATATTCATACCTAAATGTTTTTTTTTAAGATTTATTTATTTATGCATACAAGCTGGGGTGCAGACCAGAGATGTGGGTGGTGAGAGGATTCACCAGAGACAGAGTGGGGAGAAGACAGGCAGGTCTACTGAAGTACACTGCTGAGGGGAGCAGCGGGTGAGGCAGGAGAGGTCTGCTGTGCCATGTGGGAATCTCCCTGGCTGGCTATTGAACCTATGCTGCAGTGGCTCCGGATAGCTTCATAGTGCTGCCCTTAACCCGTTGTGCCACCATGGAGGCACCCTAAATGGTTATTGTCTTTTATATCAGGAAAAATTTTCTCCATGATATAGAATAATCTTGGCTCCTATTAAGGATTTTCCCCCTCTAGCATCAGAGAACCTGGGAAACTGTTAGTAATCTGAAGATTTTCTCGGTCAGCAGGTCCCCTTGTTATTGTGCTCATTATATTTAAAGTCACACTCATCTGGGTCTCCCTGGTGGCGCAAGGGGTTAAGTCTCAGCCTATGAAGCTGTCTGCAGCCACTGCAGCACTAGTTAGATCCCCAGCCAGGGAGCTTCCCACAGGGCCCAGCAGACCTCTCCTGTCTTGCATGCTGCTCCCCTTGGTAGTGGATTTCAGTAGATCTGCCTGTCCCGCTTCCCACTCTGTCTCTGGTGAATCCTCTCACCCCCCCCCCGCCCCCACACCTCTGGCCTCCACCCCAGCTCTTGTATGCATAAATAAATAAATCTTTAAAAAAATAAAGTCATACTCATCACTACAATGACACATTTCTGGGATTACCTGGCTGATGTCTTTCTCCTCCATTACACAGCAAGTTCTCCCAAAGGCAGAGACTGGGCTTGTTTTGCTCATTTCTGCATCTTCAGGGTGGAGCATAGTGGTTGGCCCAATGTCAATGCTCACTATCTATTTGGTAAATGAATTCTCCACTTCATTCAAGGCACACAGACTAGTGCTATCAACACAAAGTCTTGCTCACTTGCTTTCACAAGTGACAAATCATATTCTTTGAACCTAAGGGGTGGAAAAACTACACCCACAAACACCTCACTTTGCCACACCCTTTGTGAATGTTCCCTCCTCTTCCCTTTCTCTTTGCACTTCCCTCCTCCTCATTCGTATGATTCACTTCTTGTATTGACATCAGAGAAGCTGTTCTTGGCTTGGGTAACTCCCTTCCTTGATATTCTTATCTCTTCTCTAGCTGATTTCTCCACTCAGTCAAGTGAATATGATCCTTTTCTCCCCACAATTCATCCAAACATCTCCTTGACTTTGCCTGTGCTATTCCTTCCACCAAGAAAAATGCTAATAGTCCTTCTTTGCCAATCCATCCAATTTGGCCTCTAAGTTATTTATTTTAGAAAACCATTCTTGTTGAAGACTTCTCACCAGCCCTTTGGATTCAACCTGAAGCGTGGGGCCTTTGGACTTATGGAGGCATCACTGGCTTATACCATTGTGATGGATTTACAAGTGGTTTTGAAACTTTCCACTAACTATAAGCTCCTTCCAAATGAAACCCACTTGCTTCTCACCCTTGTGCTTTTGCTTCTTATGAACTATACACAGTGTACTTTAGCTCAACATATGACTGCTGTACAAATGAAGCATCAAAGGATAATTCATCTCAGAGTGCAGGCCTGGTAAGGAAGCTAGGTTTGATTCTACTGAAGCAGCTTAAAGGGGACTATCTTTCCTAGGACCAGGGTTTCCAAATACATCTCTTTTCTGTAGGTTAGCAGAACTTATAAGGTGTCATTGTTCCTTCGCCAGTGTAGATAAATGAAGATGCCTTGAAACACACTGATATATGGCACAAGTAAACCATAGAATTATATTTCCTTAAACAGAGAAGCTCAGAACATCAGGATATATGGGCTCCCTGGTCAGATTAAAGGCCATGTAGTTCAGATATTTTTTCTGAAAAATCGTTTTATTTGGAGATTTTTTTTGATGTACAGAAAAGTTGCAAAGATTGTATAGAGAGTTCCTGTTTGGTACTATCAATTTCTACCACTTTTTTTTTTTTAAAGATCTATTTATTTATACATACAAGCTGGGTTACAGGCCAGAGGTGTGGGGCGGCGAGAGGGTTCACCAGAGACAGAGTGGGGAGCAGAACAGGCTGATTGACTAAATACACTGCTGAGGGGAGCAGCAGGCGAGGCAGGAGAGGTCTGCCGCACCATGTGGGATTCTCCCCGGCTGGGCTTCGAACTCGCATTGCGCGCTGCCGACAGCTCCACAGCGCAGCGCTCAACCTCTGCGCCAACAGGGAGGCCCTCTACCACTTTTAAAGTATTATTGTAAGAGGGTGGTCCTCAGGAAAGGGGAGTATCCCAGGTTCCCCACCCCACCCAAAGGAGGGTGGAGCTGAAAAGGAGAGATAAGAAGCTGGAGAAGAGAGAAGGAGGGACACAAAGGAGAGAGAGGAAGAAATGAAGCAGGATGGAGCGCCAGAAGAGGCACAAGGAGCAGAGACATGTGAAGAAGCTGCGCTGGCCTGGACTGATTGAGACAGATGTGGGTGAGAGACCCGTGGGGAGGTTAACGATGGCAGCGTGGATCTTGATTTTGATTTTGCTCTTTTCCTCAGAGATTTGTCTGGCTGTTTCTGACCCTTTTTTATGGGTCCCTGCCGAAAGGTGTTTTAGACTCGTGGCAGGCTTTTGGGCCTTGCTTTGGGCCAATCCCATTTGGGTGGACTTTTGCTCACGAGGTGATGGGTAACTTTGGGTACTTAGTTTAGAAACTATATTCTTTGTCTTTTTGTATTATTACACTAATTGTATTAAAGTTTCTTTTCCACTTAAGGTCTGATATGTTTTGTCTTGATGTGGCAGATGGCAGAACCTATTTAGAACGGGCAGGTTTGGGGGTTCCAGGGGTGTCCCTCTCCCTGCCCTGTAACATTATCATGGTACATTTGTCAAAGCTAAGAAATTAACATAGTATATTAGTAAGACCAGATTTTATTTGGATCTGGCCATCTTTTCCATTAATGTTCACATTCTGTTCCAGAAACCAACTCAAATTTCCACATTGTATTTGGTTGTCATGTCTCCTCAATCTTGACTAGTCTTTGATCTTTTCTTGGCTTTCCTTTGTTTTCCATGATCTTGACTGTCTTGAGGAACACTGGCCAGATATCTTGTTGAATGTCTCCCCTTTAGGTACAGTTGGTTTTTATTCATAATTAAACAGAAGTTACTTTTTTTTTTCTTAAAGAATATTTCAGAGGTGAAGTATCCTTCTCACCCCATACTTCATATCTGGGGATCCATAACATATCTGGGCATAACATCATTGCAAAGTTCATCTTCATTACTAGATTGAAGTAGTTTCTACCAGTCTTCTTCACCATGACGTTCTACGGTTCCCTTCTTGTCTCTATTCTCTGTCTAGCTCAGATTTTGATGGGTATCAAATGCCACTTCCTAGGAGAACAGGGTAATTTGACACTTTAATGGTCTTGGGTTTTATGGATGTATCCATAAAATTTAAGCTGGAGTTCAAAAAGATAAAGAATCTTCTTAAAGTCTAACCCTCTGAACTGTAGGAATAAGTCAAACTGTATTTACGTCCACTGGAACATTACATAGCTCTAAAAATTTCAACCTAATTGAATGTAACCCATTAATAGCTGAGATTTCCCCAGCCCCAAATGCTTCTCAAGGTTTCTCCAAATCCTCAGGAATTTAAGTCTTCATGGTGGGTTCCTTGTGATCACATTTCCTGCCTCTTCCACATTTTTTCCTCTGTACCACATCTCCCTTCTGTTCTTTTGTCACTGGCAGCCTGGACCCAAAATCAGATACCCAGCTTTTGCTGCTTATTTGAAAATAAATACAAGCCCAAGACTGTTGAGTGATAATGAAGGATTATCATGAAGGGTTACATCTTATACTTTACAGCAAATGAACACAATCCATATTCATCCAAAAGGTCACCCCGTCCCAGGAACATCTCAGAGTCTCCATCCTACCCAACTTCCAACTCATCCCATAGTGACCAGCCTCTCATCATCTGTTTTGGTCTCTCTCTTCTCCCTTCTGGTATCCTTTTCTAGCTCAAAAACAAAAGCCAGGGCCTCCCTGGTGGTGCAACCAGTTAAGTGCAGCACTATGAAGCTATCTAGAGCCACTGCAGCACTAGTTCGATCCTCAGCCAGGGAGCTGACCTACACGGCACAGCAGACCTTTTCTGTCTCACCCACTGCTCCCCTCAGCAGTATACTTCAGTCAATCTGTCTGTCCTGCTCCCCACTCTGTCTCTGGTGAATCTTCTCACCACCCCCACAACTCTGGCCTGCACACCAGCTTGTATGCATAAATAAATAAATCTTTAAAAAAAAAACAAAAAACCAAACCAAACAAAAGCCAAATTCTTCTCATATTTTCCTTTCAGAGCAGCTCAGTGTCTCTTTTTTGATGATAAGTTTCCTGTTTTGCCTTCAGATCTCACCTTCTGACCCAGCTGCTCATGAAGTTGATTCCTAATTCTCATGCTGTTAAAATAATAATAGTTCCTTAATTCCACCAGTAATATTCAAGCATGCATTCATTTATTCAAGTCAACAAACATTTATTGAGCCCTGTTCTAGAGATCTGGAGGACATAAAGCTGACTGAAGAAAAACCTGCTCCCAAGGAGCCCAATGTCTGTAGCAAAAGAGAATAATGTTACCAAAACCCTTACTTGGTGCAGGGTACACAGATGGCACCTTTAAGCTGAACACACTCTTTCACTTAATTTTCTATTGACACATAACATCGTATTAGTTTAAGGTGTACAAGATATATATGCAAAATAATTACCACAATAAGTTTAGTTTACCTAGTGAACTATATTTAATTCTCACAGAGGAAATTATGGCTTAGAGACAGGAATGCACCAGTAAATGCTTAACAAATAGGTTGGTGGGGGAGGAGAGGAGCCTGCTTTATAGTGTCTTAAATTCTTGTTGTGTAAACACTCTCAGGTGGGCAACATCCAGTGACACCACTGAGTGCAGATTGGGAAGGGACAGGCTGGCAGCACAGCCCACAGGGAAGGCCACCCTGTAGATGAAATGGATGCAGATATTTATAAAACGCAGAGGAAACTGGGAAGTGCTGAGTTTTGAGGGTTTTTGTTTTCAATATAATTCCATTATCACTTGAGCTTTGATTTATTTTGTTACAAAATTGAACTTTTTTTATTGTGTTCAAATATACAGAAGGTGAAATCACCCATTTTAACCCTTTTTCAGTGCACAGTTTGATGGCACTAAGTACATCCAAGTGTGGTTTAACTATCCCCAGAATCTATTTCCAGAACATTTTTATCAGCCCAAACAGAAACTCTGTAATCATTCCTCCTTCCTCAGACTCCAGTAACTTCTAGTTGGCATTGGGTCTCCGTGAACTGGCCTGTGCTAGGTATTTAATAGAAGTGGAACTGCATAATATTTGTTCTTTTATGTCCCACTTTTTTCACTTGACATGTTTTCAAGATTTATCCATCTTGTAGCAGGTATGAAAATTTCATCCTCTTTATGACTGAATAAAATAAACACCATCTACCACATGGTGTTTAGCTATTCATCTGTCGATGGGCAGGTGTGTACTTTCTGCCTGTTGGCTATTGGGAATAATGTTGCTCTAAGCACTAGGTAGAAGGAGGTGTTGGAGTCCTGGCTTTCACATGTCTGTGTTTAACAAA
The DNA here is from genome assembly GCA_004024925.1 of Scalopus aquaticus. Classification (NCBI taxonomy): domain Eukaryota; kingdom Metazoa; phylum Chordata; class Mammalia; order Eulipotyphla; family Talpidae; genus Scalopus; species Scalopus aquaticus. The sequence goes on from PVIJ01005227.1 coordinate 67,553, forward strand.
AAACTAACAAAATTCCTGAAATTTTAATTATCAGCTCTGGAGAGTCTGTTAGAACTGTCTCCACCACAACACTGGAGAGCCTCTCATTACCCAATCGGACCCAAACAAAAGCCAGTTGGGATTCAAATCCCTACACCAGTGTCTTCCAAACTCGTCTGATGATAAGAATTGCCTAGAACATCGTTTACAATACTGATTTCCAGGTCCTTGTAGATTCTGATTTTAAAGTTCTGAGGCAAGGTGGTTTTCTCCTTGGGATTTTTCTCATTCTGGAAAATCCAGTATTAGCCACCCAGTCCCACCAAATTTGCATCTGAACGTGTGGGGTACAAATATGGTGTCTCTTACACAATAATGTAAAGGATATAAATTAAATTAAGAAAAAAAAATATGGTGTCTTGGAAGAAAGGAGAGAGCTCACTCCCTCAGGGAGACATGGCAGCAAATTTGAGGGTGGCAATTTTTCCTCTCAAAAATCCTTTCCAGGCCTCCCCGGTGGCGCAGCGGTTAAGCGCTGCGCTGTGGAGCTGTCGGCAGCGGCGACGCGAGTTCGACGCCCGGCCAGGGAGAATCCCACATGGCGCGGCAGACCTCTCCTGCCTCACCTGCTGCTCCCCTCAGCAGTGTACTTCTGATCTGCCTGTTCTGCTCCCCGCTCTGTCTCTGGTGAACCCTCTCGCCGCCCCACGCCTCTGGCCTGTACCCCAGCTTGTATGTATAAATAAAATCTTTAAAAAAAAAAAAAATCCTTTCCAGCTCTGTAATGGCTATACAATTCTCTCCTGCTCATCTCCCTGAAGCCCATCTTTGGAGGGAAACCTTCCAGACAGAGCCAAGTGGAAATCATTTGGCCCTGCAGTCAACGTCATGGCAGAAGCTTGCATGTCATTAGACAGTTTAGAAACATGTTCTGAGGATGCAGTGCTCTTTTGATACCTGACAAGGTATTTTTAGAGTGAATGAAGCCCAAATTAAAACATTACCACCAAAAAGAAAAAAAACTGAAATCAAACCAGGGCTCTATTAGATGGAAAACAACAGTGAATATCAGCAAGAAGTGAAGTTAAAGTACCAAATGTTTTTGAGAACTATTTTGAAAGAGATGAAGAGATGCTACTGACAGCATGCAGACAGGTGCTTGGGTCTAGCCGGGGAGAGGCCTACCAGGCCCTCACCTTTGGTTTTTTGTTGTTTTTTTTTTTTTTAAGATTGATTTATTTATGCATCCAAGAGCTGGATGTAGGCCAGAGGTATGGGGGTTAAGAGGATCCACCAGAGACAGAGTGGGGAGAACAGGAGGATCTACTGAAATACTCTGCTGAGTGGAGCAGCAGGCGAGACAGGAGAGGTCTGCTGTGCCATGTGAGAAGCTCCCTGGGCAGGGATCGAACTCATGTTGCAGTGGCTGCTTCATAGTACTGAGACTTAACCCGTTGCACCACCAGGGAGGCTCCCATCACCTTCGTATTAGTATAGGTGGATCTTCCCCTCAAGAGCTGGGTGTAGACTGAGGCAGGGACACAGTCTTCCAGCTTCCCGGGGCAAATTTAAGGACCTTACTGGCCTTCTATCCAGTTGCTAGTTACTTGGGTTTGGTCTGGAATATGGCTAGTGAAGCCTATGACCCCCTTACCTTATTCCTCCATCTGTTTCTCACCATACCAGCCCTTTCTGAGGTTTCTCACAGTGTCTCCATTTGAGGGGCTCCAGAATTCAGATTTAAAGACTCATCAGACCTGAAAAACCACTCTTGAGAAGAAGGCCACACCCTCAGATTAGACTTCTTAGATTGCTCCTTCCTGATTTATGTGGATCTACAGACTGCTCTAATTATACTGGTCAACAAATTTTTATAAAAGTCATGTTACTGAAATAAAATTAGTCATTTCCTATCAATTTGTATGTGCTCAACGTGAATATGACAGTCAAATTCTAATTTTGGCTCTAGTTTTTTTTGTAATCTGCAATAAATGGATGTTCATATCACGAAATGCATGCCAATAGTAATAGGCCTATGGTTAATACCCGTAAAAAAATCAAGTCATAGACTACTTCTTAGATTTCTTCGCTTGTCTCTTGTACAGCTATTCAGGAATAGAATAGAAGGAAGACAGTTTCCATTGTGCAAAAGCACAGCCTTAAAACTCAGTTTGAAGAGTCTAGAAATAGTCTCCATTCTTGTGAGGGTCATGAGTGGTTTCCAAGGCATTCATGAGGCCCTCAATATCGGAACAGAATACCAGAGTACTTTCCTTTCTGAAAAAAGGCTCCAATTGCTGGTGGCACTTTTGATATAAAGTAAGTGTGATATCTTCTTCTAGAAGATTCCATTGTTGGGGTCTTGATCCTAGCATTTCTGCCTTGTTCTTGGATAAGTCCAAATCACGAACCAGGTCATTTAGCTCTTCCTGTGTTAGTGTGTGTGGGGTTGATGATGCAGCACAGTGAAAATCTGGATCACTGCACAACGATGGAACAGGAGAACAGGGTGGCTCACCCTTGGCCTCATCAGATGAATCAAGAGAATTTTCTGCTGGAGGTTCTGGAATAGGAAGTCCCTCACCATGTGGAACTGGTCTCAATGCAGACAGAATGTTTGGATAGACTATTCTCGACTTCTTTTGCTTCGTTATTCTGCCGGAAAGAGGAGGAACCAAGCAGAAGGAACAGTCTCTTATGTGGTTGCTTGGCTCTTTCCACACCATGGGGACTGTGAACGGCATTGATGGTCTTTTGCCATTGAACCACTGTGAAAGCTGTGTTGTCCATGTAGCACAGCATATATGTGGAGCCCAAGGCTTGTCTTGGTCACCAACCTTGCATCGGAAGTAAAGATGATAAGCCGCCTTCCCTTGAGAAGTGATACTTTTCTTCTGGTTGGCAAATGTCACTTCCCCACAAGTAGAGCAGAAATTGTCCACGCTATTAATGCACTTTCGAGGTATTACTGGTCTGTATTGTGCCTCAATGGATAAAATAATAACAGTTCTATGGAACGGTAGCTTAAACTGTCTGGCACAAAGTCTGAAATCTTTTCAATGCTCAACCTTTCCGACAGGGCTTTATATAGTGCACTGCTGACGTCAGCTTACTTCAGCAGCCGCCTGGCAGTAGTATTGCATTACATCAGAAAATGATGCAATCAACTCTGGTTGATGTGTGCATGATGGTATTATGCAATGTGATGCAATATTACATCATTCTAGGCTGATTTAGGATGTTGTTGCAGTCCAACTGGATATTTTTATATGATAAAATATATAAAATGAATTATATGAAATATCTTCAAAACGAGAGCTAATAAATTTTCAGGGTTATATTCATGTTCAGCACACCAAGATACTACAGATTAGGACCTTTTAAAGGAAGTAATGATCGAGCCTCCCTGGTGGCACAATGGGATAAGTGCAGCGCTGTGGAGCTGTGCATGAGTTCAATGCCCAGCTGGGGAGATTCCCACATGGCACAGCAGACCTCTCCTCCCTCACCCGCTGCTCCCCTCAGCAGTGCATTTCAGTCCATCTACCTGTTCTGCTTTCCACTGTGTCTCTGGTGAACCCTCTCGCCGTCCCACACCTCTGGCCTGTACCCCAGCTTGTATGCATAAATAAATATTTTTTAAAAAGTAAAGTCAGTAATGATCTCACTGTTGACCAATGTTAACTGATGAAAGCTAGAGTTTCAACTCCCTCAAGTTCATCAGCAGATCCCATGTTAAGAGACACAACCTTAGGGCCTCCCTGGTGGCTCAAGGGGTTAAGTCTCAGCACTATGAAGCTATCGGCATCCACTGAAGCACAAGTTCAATCCCCAACCAGGGAGATTCCCACATGGCACAGCAGACCTCTCCTGCCTCTCCTGCTGCTCCCCTCAGCAGTGTGTTTCTGTAGATCTGCCTGTTCTGCTCCCCACTCTGGTGAATCCTCTCACCACCACCACCACACCTCTGGCCTACACCCCAGCTCTTGTATGCATAAATAAATAAATCTTAAAAAAAAAAAAGACATAGCCTTAGATGTTTCAAAGCCTAGAGGCCTTGGGGTTGGGATGCCTTGGTCCTCAGCTGAGAAATGTCACATGACCTTCACACCCAGCATCAAACTAAGTGGATAATTTGGAGCAAGGTCAAGAGGCTTCTTTTGGAGATACTAAAACCTTGGGTTTCTTATCAAAGAAAGGAATAGAGAGTTCTTTAAGAGAAGAAAATATCTCTGTGTCACTGTTTAACCTGGAGTGAGATGTAAATATTCATCTATGAGAAGAATTTGCACATTTGATTTCATGTCCACCCAATTCAGGACACACAGCAAGAATTCATGAGCACCGTCATGCGCAGTGTGGGTGACACCGAGGATTATGCATGGGTCTGTGCCATGTACCATGAAGGACTATGGCAGTCTGTAGAAGTGGAGCGTGGACAAATGAACACCCCTCACCTCTACCTGCCTAAAGCACATAGCACACAGTTGTGGTTTTTTAAATTAAATATTGGAGGAATGACACGGTTGAATGACTTGACTTCTCCCATAGAGTCATTTTATGCAAACCAACTGGATTTTGAAGAATGTCTCCCAAAGGCAGTGAATTTTTGTTTTGTCTTAGTTAATGTTGAGTCCATTATTCCCGACCACTGCTTAGGTTCAATTATCTCTCAGGCTACTCCCTATGGGTGATAATAAAACCATTACGGGAAGAGGGAAGGAAGGCATCCAGAGTTCAGGACTTGGTGGACGCTGTGGGAGGGAAAAAGAGGGGTGGAGTATGGTGAGGGAGTAGGCAGGGACAGATAGGCTTTGAGATTCAAACATTTATTTGCCTTCTCTGAACAGCAGATACTATCTGGGATGGAGGAAGAGATACATATATAAATTTAATTCCTTGTTATTTTTACTGCTTTCTTCCGTGTTGGTTCACACTCATATCCACTTACCTAAGAATGAGTTAATAATGCAATATTCTTCTGTGTTCTGTTTTTTAAACTTAGCACTATGTAACACTTTAATGATGTTATTTATTCCTTAAATTAGTTTTCAAAAACAGACACAGCTCTCCTCTTTTTCCTGACTGTAAACATAAAACATTATTTTTTTTAAATGTAGGCAAATGCAAAGAAAATACATGATATTTTTGATATTGATATATATATATATTTTTTATACATACAAGCTGGGGTACAGGCCAGAGGCGTGGGGCGGCGAGAGGGTTCACCAAAGACAGAGCGGGTAGCAGAACAGGCAGATCAGAAATACACTGCTGAGGGGAGCAGCGGGCGAGGCAGGAGAGGTCTGCCACACCATGTGGGATTCTCCCTGGCGGGGCGTCGAACTCGCGTCGCCGCCGCCGACAGCTCCACAGCGCAGCGCTTAACCGCTGCGCCACCAGGGAGGCCCTGATATTGATATTTTTGAAGAGTATCCTTCAAGACTTTTTTCCTATGCCTATATAAATACATACTTACAAAGCAGGATCACGCTGTTTTCTATGTGATTAAATACACAGTGATTTTACATTAAAAATTTTAATTATTACTTATAGATTTTAGTGTTTTAGTAGTAAAGTATTTTACACATTAATTTTAATTTTTAATAGAGTGGTATTTTTAAGTATGGCGTTATCAAAACTTAGCTACTGATGACAGTTTTCTATTGATGAGACTTCAATTGTTTCCAAATTGTCACTATTATAACTATTCTAAAACGTACATCTTCTCCCCTTAAGACTAATTCCTAGAAGTGTAACAGGGTGGTCCCCAGGAGAAAGGATGTGTCCCAGGTTCCCTGTCCCACCCAAGGTAGGGTGGAACTGAGCAGGATATAAGAAGCTTGAGAAGAGAGAGAACACAATTGGAGGACACACAGAGGAGACAGAACACACAGACAGAAGACAGATGGAGACGGAAGAAGGATGGAAAGCCAGAAGAGGCCCAAAGAGCAGAGAGACTTGTAAAGAAGCTGCACTGGCCTGGACTGACTGAAATAGGTGTGGGTGAGAGACGCATGGGGAAGTTAACGATGGCTATGTTGATTTTGGTTTTGATTTTGTTCTGTTCCTCTCAGAATTGTCTGACTGCTTCTGACCCTTTTGTATGGGTCCCTGCCAAAAACTTTTCTAGACTTGTGGCAGGCTTTCGAGACTGGCTTTGGGCCAATCCCGTTTGGGTGGACTTGTACCCACGAGGAGTTGGTTAACATTGGGTGCTTGACTTAGAAAATATATTCTTTTTCTTCTCTGTCTTTTCTAATTGTATTAAAGTCTGTTTCCACAAAAGGTCCTATATGTTTTGTACTGATGCGGTGGATGGCAGAACCCATTTAGACCAGGGCAGGTCTGGGGTTTCCAGGGTGCCGCTCCCTGCCCCTAACAGAAGTAGAATTTGTAGGTCAAAGGAGTGCATATTTAACATTTTACATTACGAATTATCACTCCCAATAGATATGTATTAGCTCCTCTGCCCTCACTCTTTTCAATATAATTATCTTTCTCACTAGCCACAAAATCACCCTTTGTTTATTTATAGAAGAACTGTGGTGTAGGCCAGAGGTGTGGGGGTAGGTAGCGGGGGTGAGAGGACTCACCAGAGACATAGTGGGGAGCAGAGCAGACAGACTGACTGAAATACACTGCTGAGGGGAGCAGAGGGTGAGACTGTAGAGGTCTGCTGCACCATGTGGGTCAGATCCCTGGCCAGGGATTGAACTCAGGCTGTAGCTAAGCTATGTAGCTCAGCTAGTGCTGAAACTTAACTCCTAGGCCACTAGGTAGGTCCTACAAAACATTCTTGATTTAAAGCTCAGAGAACAGAACTTCCAGTCTAGAATTAGAGTCTCACTGTCCCCCAGGAACGTTGAGCCACAATCTCCCTGTTATATGCCAGTACCACTGCCAGATTGCGAGAGGGAGGCCTGGAAGGTACCATGTGGCTGGACAAAAGCCTGGGCTTAATTGGTCCATGGGTGGTTAGACCCAGTGCCTGTGACAGCAGGAGAAGAGGGCCCAGAGGACATGAAGACAAGGGCCAAGAGATGGAGTTCAGCACTCCAGGGAAGGAGATTCAGGTTAAATGAGTTAACTGAGGCTGCAACTGTCTTACCACTGCCCATAACACCCCAAGCATGCTGATGAAGGAGGCAAGGAGGTACTGGTACACTGTGGGGCAAGGTCTCAGCTTAGCTCTGGTGTCTTAGAGTGCCCCGGCCAGGAGGTGCAGAGAGCTGCTGTGACACCCCTCCTCCCCCAACACAAATACACCCCTATCTACCTTCGCCTTCTGAGTCTACTTCCCTGGCCTCAGATCTCTGGAAGGCAGGACTGGTAAGGAAAGCCAGAGCTGGACCCAAATTCCCACGTCCCACTTGGTGGCCATGGATCATGGGCCAGTTACACGACCTACATGTGTCTCTACTCTTCTATGAGATGAGATCACTCCTGGTACCACCCAAGGAAAACTGTAGTGCGGGTTAATTGAGACACATGATGGTTGCCTGTACTATCATATGCCTGTCCTCACTGCAACAGTCCTACCACCCAAGCCAACACCATTCACTTATTAACTTCTTGGAGACTACAGAGGGATAGAAGAGAATATCTATCACAGTAGAAGTTTACTGTATCCCATGCACTTTCAGCATACCCTCTAGTCCTTTGTCAAAGAACTGTCCTAGTGCTTTGTTCTTTGTCCATATCTGGGAAAAAATGTTACAAACCCTTGCCCTCACTCTCAGGGAGCCAGGGTATAACTGAGGAGGCGGGAACCATACCCCATAGGATAGTTACTTCAAAAACATTACAAGGGGTCAAAATCAACAGCATCCAACAGTTCTCTTGGCATAAGGGGTGGCAGCCCCCACTAGTCAGTAGTAAACTCTGACACCATCATGCGTCCCCCTGGCACATCTTGCTCAGCTCCCAGTTGAAGCTGATGGCTCGTGGCCACCCCCAGGAATGAGGGTATAGGGCGGGGCCAGGCTCTGTGTTGGCAGTTGCCATGGTTTTGCTCAGAGTTCTGAAGCCAACCTGCTCACTCCCTGGGATGCTCAGGTCTCGAAGCAGCAAGTCAGAAGGCTGACGGGACAGGAGTGCCGGCCCTGAGCCCACAAGCGCTCCTGTTGGGATGGAGGCCGCAGATGGGCAAGGGGGTGAAGGGGACAAGCCACTGGAGAAGGTGAAGCGGGGCTGAGGCTGTGATGGAGGGAGACAGAGAGGGTTCTTGAGAGGCTTGTTTTGGAAAGCAGAGAACATGAAACCAAGGAAGAAGAGAAGGAAAAATGGTGTAGCACGTGAGTTTAACAAGAAGTCAAAAGAACAAGAGAGATTAATTCATTAAAAGATTATTCATTAAGCACATATTTTCCTGGGAAGATGATGGGAAGGGGATCTTATCTCATTTGTTATGAAGATAGAAGTGTGTGTGTGTGTGTGTGTGTGTGTGTGTGTGTGTGTGTTTGTGTGTGTTATGTTTTGCCTGATAGTGTAGTATCTCTAGCGTATTTACGGAATTGATTAGCCAGAGTTCCCCCTCTCTGAGGCCTAGAGGAGCCTATGTCCCATACACTCTCCATTCACCTCCTTCCTTAGCCCTGCTCTCTCCCTCCAGAGTGGTCTAGCCCTGCGTCTTCCTTGTTTCCCTTCAATACAGGCTGGAGTTAATACTCATTTTTTTTTTTAAAGATTTATTTTTTTTATTTTTACATACAAGCTGGGGTACAGGCCAGAGGCGTGGGGGGGGCGAGAGGGTTCACCAGAGACAGAGCGGGTAGCAGAACAGGCAGATCAGAAATACACTGCCGAGGGGAGCAGCGGGCAAGGCAGGAGAGGTCTGCTGAGCCATGTGGGATTCTCCCTGGCCGGGCATCGAACTCGCATTGCCACTGTCGACAGCTCCACAGCGCAGAGCTCAACCGCTGCGCCACCAGGGAGGCCCAATACTCATTTTTTCTGAAGGGCCTTTGAAAGGCCAACTGTGTCAGTCTAATCCTGTCCTTTGACTTCTAGTATTAATTCAATCCCTTTGTCTTTATTAATTTTCAGCTTTATTTGTCCCACTTTTGCATCAAAAGTTTCCTTCTTGTTATTACCATCATCACCACAGGTTTTTCTGGGTGCACATTAGCATAGCAGGATGCTAAGGGTTAGACATGCAAAGAGATAGGCCTGAAGTCTAGGCACTTAATAAATGTTGGCTAAATGAATGGGTGACCGAATCCCTGCTCATGTTCTCAAGGAGTTAACTGCATGGATAAGTTCTTGAAAACTGCAACTTTAAGCAGAACAAAGTATAATGACCAATAACATTCAACATTCAAAAACATGAGTCCAGATTTCTTTTCTCTGGAAGCCATAACAAACTGAGGTTGACTGAAACAAAGCTATTTGAGAACCTTCAAATCCTTGGTGCCTCAGTGCTCTCATTGTAACCAGAGGCAATACTAGCTAACTTCACAGTTTGTGAGAGAATAAAGTAAGTTAATGTTTATCAAGTGTTTTTTCAAAATTGGCTAGTATAGGGCCTCCCTGGTGGCGCAGCAGTTAAGCGCTGCGCTGTGGAACTGTCGGCAGCAGTGACGTGAGTTCGACGCCCCACAGGAGAGGTTCCCACATGGCGTGGCAGACCTCTCCTGCCTCACCCACTGCTCCCCTCAGCAGTGTGTTTCCATCGATCTGTCTGTTCCTCTCCCCAGTCTGTCTCTGGAGAACCCTCTCGCCGCCCCACGCCTCTGGCCTGTACCCCAGCTTGTATGCATAAATAAATAATTCTTAAAAAAATAGCTTGTGTAGTTTGCTATAATTATTATAAAAGAAAAGGGTAGGGCATTCTTGATTTTCTAAGCAGGGTTTCTCAAAGATGGGTTTCTTGGCCCAGGGCTCCCTTGCCTCAGTGCTGGCTCAAGGAAGAGGTCATAGGGAAAATGAGAAGGGTTTTGGCAGCGTTGGGGCCATGATTGCCCAGCACCACCCCACAGAAGAGGAGCCCAAGCCCCCCAGCTGACCACTGCACCCTGCCTCTTCCTAGGTTATGGGCGAGCCCTGCTTAGAGAGGCGCTCCAGCACCACCCCTTCCAGGGACTCGCTCGTGCGCCACGCCAAGGGCCTGGGCCAGGACACCTTCAAAATCGTGAGTAAGGGGCCAGCCGTGGGCCCTGCCCCTACGCCCTCTCCTCCACAGGTCAGGAGACCTGTATCACAGCTCACACCTGTACCACAGGCTCCCAGCTCATTCCCTCACTTGTCATACTCTGGGAAGGAAGAAGAGTCAGAGGTTGACTAGAGCGTCGTCACTTCACACACTTCACACACACAGTCCTCCCGGGATGCTACGGGCGGTAGCCGTGCCCACCCGCTGGACACTCAGGGCTGCCTGGCTCATCTTCACCTGTTGCCTCCTCAGTGTAAAGAATATCTAAGGCCGCTGAAGAAGTTCCTGCGAAAGTTGCATCTGCCCCGGGACCTTCCCCAGAAGAAGAAGCTAAAGTACATGAAGCAGAGTCTCGTGGTCCTAGGGGACCACATCAACACCTTTCTGCAGCACTACTGCCGCGCCTGGGAAATCAAGCACTGGAAAAAGTAGGGCAGCCTCCTTGTCCTTCTCACTCCACCCACATCTGGGCCACCCCTTCTCCATTCAAGGTCACGCCTCAGTTGAGATCCCCCAGACCTTCTTCATCAGTATGTAGAGGAGTCGGGACCCTGGAGTGAGCTTGGTGAAGAGGGAGAGAGAACAGGTGGAGAGAACAGGTCCCTTAGTCACTCAGGGCAGCATTGATGGCACTTTGGCTGTGCACACAGTGGACGAAGACCTCTCCTGACCTGAGGAGAATGTTCTTTGATTGAACTACCACTGTTCAAGTGTGTGGCGCGGGTCCTCATCACCAGGACCAGGTATTCAAGGCAAATTCCCTCCTCTCCATGCCCCCAACCAAAACCCAGGGAGACAGCCTTCCTCAGACTTGTGTTTCTCCCCCACAGGATGCTGTGGCGTTTTGTCTCCCTCTTCTCAGAATTGGAGGCCAAGCAGCTTCGCAGGCTCTATAAGTACAGCAAGAGCAACCAGACAGCCAAGTTCCTGGTGAGGCTCAAAGGAGAGCTCTTCCAGATGTAGCTGATGGCTGGCTGGTGTGTTGTAGGATTGCTGGGGCGGTGGAGGTCTAAGCTGAGGGGCCCTCTGATAACACTAGGCTAGCTGGGTCCTTTCTGAGGCTCACTGCCTGCGAAAACCCCACGGCCCCTCCTTTTTACTCCTACAGTGAGCACAGACCAGCTAAACAGAGCAGACATTCAGCTTTTAGTGTTCGCTCTCTGTTCACCCTCCACACCTGCTCCAGGTTAGCAGGGACAGGGACATTCCTGAGGAGCCAGGGAGGGACAGAGGCGGCCTGGCAGATGGGCATAGCTAGCTTGGGGGAGGTTCTGGCATTGTCTGAAAGCAGCGGTTCTCAAACACTTTGGTGTCAGGTCGCTTCAAAATCACTGAGAACGCCCCTTCCCCACAAAAAACATTTGTTTATGTAGCTTATTTCTTTTGATATTTGATCTATTAGAAATTAAGGTTAGGGCCTCCCTGGTGGTGCAATGTGTTAAGTCTCAGCCTATGAAGCTGTCCGCAGCCACTGCAGCACAAATTCGATCCCCAGCCAGGGAGATTCCCGCATGGCACTGCAGACCTCTCCCGCCTGGCCTGCTGCTCCCCTCAGCAGTGTACTTCAGTCAATCAGCCTGTCCTGCTCCCCACTCTGTCTCTGGTGAATCCTCTCACAGCCCCACACCTCTGGCCTACACCCCAGTTCTTGTATGCATAAATAAATCTTCAAAAAAAAAGAAAAGAAGGTTAAAGAAAAAATTCAAAAATATGTATTCACTAGTTCTCTCAACAGAAACAAGGCATTCATTATATGTGAACATAAATAATCTTTTTGAAAAATGACTATTTCTCAAAACAAAAAAATGTAGTGAGAAGAGTGGCATTTTACACTTCTGCTAATCTCTTTAGTGTTCGGTTTAGTAGAAGACAACTGGATCGTCATATAAGCATAGGCAGTCAAGCTCTTGTGCTATAGTTATCTGGTTGAAGTACATGAAGAAAATCTGCTCCATATAGTTGGAAAAGAGAAGCATTTTTGGATAATCATGGATATTTTTATACCACCCCTGAACATCAGTTAACTTTTAAAAATTAATAATTTTTTAAAGTACTTTAGGGGTTTACAGAAAAATTGAGTGGCAGTAGAGTTTATATATACGTCCCTCCTGTTTCCCTTATTATTGATATTTTTTAAAGATTTATTTATGCATATAAGAACGGGTGTAGGCCAGAGATACAGGGGGTGAGAGGATTCACCAGAGACAGAGTGGGGAGCAGAACAGGCAGATGTACTGAAGTACACTGCTGAGGGGAGCAGTGGGCGAGGCAGGAGAGGTCTGCACCACCAGGGAGGCCCCTGTTTTCCTTATTATTAGCCTTGTCCATTAGTGGGGTGTATTTGTCATCACTGATAAACAAATATGCATTTACATTCTTTGTGTTGTACATACCATAGGTTCTAACAAATATATGATGATATGTATTCACCACTACCGTATCATACAGAATAATTTGACTTCCCTAAAAAAAAAAGAAACCCCATGTTCCACCTATTTATCTTTCTCTCCTTCTCTCCAAAGAACCAAGAGCCTTTTTGCTATAGTTATGCTTTTGCCAGAATGTCAGAGTCAAGTCAAACAGTGTGTAGCCTTCTCAGGTTTATATTCATGAACTTTTCATACTAGGATACATTTGCACCCCTGGTTTCTCTCCCCCTCCTTTTTGAGGGCTCTGTAAGGTCAAAAATATTTCAGGGACCTCCAAGGACTCACAGAACACACTTTAAGAAACACTAGTTAAAAATAATAATTATAGGTAACAGTTTCTAAGTCCAGGCCCTTCAGGTTCCCTCCTGTGATCTTCAAAAGTAGCCTAAGTGGTAATTAGAATTATTGTCCACGGACTATAAATGAAGATGCCAAATGTCAGGAGGTGACATCACTGGACCCAGACCACATGCAAGTGAGAGCAAAGAGCCAGTTCAAGGCTAATCTGGCTCTGAGGAAAGCCAGGCTCTGACCATAACCCCCAGCACCCCATTCTAGCCATACAGCTTTAATCAAATCCTTTCCCTCTCTGGGCCTCTGTTTCTTCTTCTGAAATTAGTGGAGTGCATGGAACTTTTCATTGATTCCTCCTCTGAATAAAAGGAGCTATGATTTCACTCGCTAGGAAAATTGTAAAAGGTATTTTCAGGCTCTCAGTTTTAATTTTGCTAAGGGCTCAACACAAGTACCCATGCCTCATGACAAACCAGACACAGCAACTCAAAAAAGAGAGGACATATATCACCAAGGAGACAGCTGACAACAGGCTTCCATGTAGGTCTTTCTCTCCCCATCTGTGACTCGCCCCGTCCTTCTGGTGAGGCACATGTGAGGGCAGCCAGGCCTCAGCAGTTTCTGGGAGGTGGGCCCATTTTTCTCTACACTCCCCTCAACACCGAGGCCCCCCTGCAGGTGGCTTTCTACCCGTTGGACGCCAGGGAGCGCTCCTTGCTGGCCGGCCGGGAAGACAGTCTGCCTAAGCTCTGCAGCGCCTGGGGGCTGCGAGGCAACATCTGCGGCATGAAGGAGAGGCTGTCCAGGGTGCAGGCCCCGGGCCACTGCGAGGCCTCCCTGCTGGGGGACCCGAGGTCACCGACCCACATCAGGAGAGGTGATGCCCCCCGCGTGGGCGAGCCCTGGGAGGAGGGGCGTGCCTGGGTGCCTGCTGGGCCCGGCCCACCTGACCTTCCTCTCCCCACTTCCATCTTCCCTTGGCCCAGCCTTTCTCTTCCTGTCTTTCCTTCCCCTTCTCCACCTTTTTTTCTCCTTTTTCTAGTCCCGCCCCCACGCCCCAGGTGTGCTTATTAAAGAAAGTTGAAACCTACCGGTCAATGTAAACTAGAGAGGGAAATCCCCCATCGGCCTGGCCATGGCTATTCACGTTTGGGTGTTTCCTGTAGTGTTCTGTACACCCGCGCCCCATGTGGCGGTCTCTTGATAGTTTTGTATCCTGCACTTATCAGTTCCCATGTAAACAAAGGCAGGGGATTAGAGGCAGGGCAGAGGCTGTTTCTGGCGGCCATAAGACTCTCTGAAAGTGCCCAAGCAGCAAAAGGACACCCACTGCCAGTGTTGGGTGGAACAGGAACTAAAGGAGGGTTCACTCCTCGTGAGGAGGCAGTCCCGCGGATGGCTTGGGAATGGCCTTCCAGGCAGCACTGGCCTCTGTGACCGCCGCCTGGCTCTCCGACCAAGGCCGTGGATTGGATGAAGGCACCTCTCTGCCCTGTGCTGCGGAGAGATGTAGGAGCTACCCACCTCTCACTCCTCTGGAACTGGCTTCCTGGGCCACAGTTAGCTGCTCTTGTTCCGCCGCGAGCTAGGGTGGCTGGGGATGTGAAGGTAAATGGTGTCTGAGGATCTTCAAGCGGAGTCCAAAATTGGTCCCAGGTGTTGCTCTGAAAGCCTGGCTAACTGGGGCTACTGCAGGTCAGCAGCGTTCAGGTGGCCTTGGGGCAGCTCTTGCCTTGGTCAGAGCTGGACCCTGTGGGAGATCAAGGTAAGCACAGGTAAGGTGCAATGTGCTTGGGTTGGATTCAGCAGCTACTGAGATCCAGAACCCACCGTGGGCTCTGGGAGGGTCCCTTTGCCCCTTAGTTTAAATTAAGGATGCCAAACAATGGAATAGAGAACAGTCCATCATTAAGATGATCTAGGCCGAGCAGTCCATGAATTAAATGAGAAGCATGAGCTCTGGGCTTTTGGGTCAGCCTTTCCCTGGGCCAGGTGCTCTGTATCTCTTTATAGCTCACTTAGCCCCTGCAGCACCCCAGTTAAATAGGTATTACCCCCCCTTTATAGAAGAGCAATGTAAGGCCATAGGGAAAAGGTAGGACAGGCAACCTGGAAGAGGTAAGTTGGGGAACAGGCTCTTTAGAAGGGAAAAGGAGGGGCAGGGGAGGAAGGGGAGCATGAGAGGAAGGGTGTGTACAGAGGTGAAGGCAATGAGCAGACAGCCCTGGTTTGCAGGTGGGTGGAAGGAAGCACAGGTGTGTGGGATAGGGTATAACAAACAGGAAGAAGTCTTGGCTGGTGAGTCTACAAGTCTGGCTTTTGTGCAGTTCTTAAAATAACATTTCTGTATTTCAAACATAAGCATATCACAGAAAGTGAGGTAATATACCTGTATTAAGCAAAAATAAGAAAAGATGAACCTCACCTTGTCATCACCACTGTTAGCACTTTCCAGATCATTTTTATGCATATGAATATACACGGCCTTTGAACCTCTCCAGAGTTAGGGGCACCAACACCCCCAACCCCACATTAGGATATCCTCATATAACTTGACTCCCCCAAAATTTTATTATAGTCATCCCTGGGTCTGGGGTGTGGGGGGATTGGTTTTGGGAAACCTCTCAGATAACAAAATCCAAAGATGCTCAAGTCCTTCATAGTTCATCTTCTACATTCACAGTTTCCAGTGTCGGTGGACTTGAATCTAGCAGATTAGAAAAAATCCATATCCTAAGTGGACATGTGCAATTTCAAACCATGTTGTTCAAGGGTCAACTCCATGTCTATTTTAACCGAAACAAGACCTTGCTTTGTTTTGTTGTTTGTTTGTTTCAGTAAATTGTGTCAATCTCCCATGTTAATGTTTTTAGTTCATCTAATTATAACTTAATCACTTCATATTCAAATTCTCAGTAGAGGTATCAACTGGACCAGTTTTCCAAACCAGGCTTTTCACCTAAAGACGCCCCTTTTGTTACCCCCTGACCTGTTGAAGAGGCCAGTCTGTTCTGCAGAAACTTCTACTTTCTGGTTTTTTTCTTGTTAATTCCTTTGGGCACCTTTTAGAATGGACCTATAAATAGAACTTCAGATTGAAAGAACTGTTGAATTGATGTTACACATTTTGGCTGGGGTACGTTAGGCGAGGTAAGGCCGTTCTTCAGGTGTGTGACGCGTGAAGACACACACTGCCTGGTGGGCCCGCCGCTAGCATACCGAGGCTCCCCACTGAAGCTATCATCCAAAGGAAAGTAACCTGTGTGCTGGTCAGCTGGCACTGTGCTCATACGTCAGGCCAGAATATGCCAAAGATGTTCGCAAACAGCTGTGCAGCAAAGTCCCAGGAAGCGGGGTCCGAAACCTCAAGCCAGGATTGAGGAGGTGTCAGCCTGAAGCCAGAGGTCAAGGATTGTCGGCCTAGTCATGACTATGCCCTGACTTGACCTTAGGGTTTGGGAGGCCATGTCCTTACTTTGTGCCTATTGAGGCGCCTCATCCGTAAATCGGGGGTGCGACCATCACCCTCCCTCTCAGGTATAAGTGAGAAGAGAGTAAGGTCATAGGTCAGATGTAAAATAAGATTTTACTCTTTTTATTCCTTGATGTCATCAGAGCTGTTTCTGACCTTTTTTTCCAGGTCCTTTAAGGAAACTTCCTCAAAAACCAAAACTCAAGAGAAAGAGGATTAAAGAAGCCCCAGAAACTCCAGAGACCTGCCCATAAGAAGGTTATCTGGGTCAGAGGGCAGCAGCGTGGGCTCCCAGAGCCCCTGGAACTTTGAGGGGATGGGAAATAAGAAAACTGTCTTTATCAAAAGGATACTCAGGTCTTAATTACGTCTTTGATGGGGGAGAAAATAAACATCTTGAAGATGGTTTTACTTTACTTGACAATCACCACTCATTCATTTTTATACTTGAAAAAACATTGGTCGGTCACCTCAGCAGCAGGACCCCCAACATAGACAGGTGACTTGTGTCAAGGACCTTCACAGTCTACGGTGGGGAGACAGGCTGGAAACAGACATTCCCACAGGTGAATGTAGGTGCCTGGGGAAGACCTCAGAGTTTCTGAGGAGCTGAGGTGTGTTGCTGGGGAGAGCAGTCAGTCAGAGAACGGCAAGTCTGACAGCCTGTTGAGATGGTCTGGACTCTGGTGGGTAACATGGTGGGGACAGTGGCAAAAAAAAGTCAAGTAGGAGATAAGCTGATGAGACTTGAATATTGGGGAGATGCTCTAGAGACTTTGTGAGCAAAGTGCATGGAAGTGAGAGGCAGGAGAATGAAGTTGGATCACTTTCTAATCTCATGCACAAAAAAATTCCGAATGGATTAAAGATCTAGATATAAGACCTGAAACAATAAAATATGCTGATGGAAATATTGTCAATGTATTCTATGATATCAGTTATAAGATATTCTTGGAGATTCAACCCCTATGGCAAGGGAATTAAAAGCAAAAATAAACAAGTGGGGTTAT
Organism: Scalopus aquaticus; assembly: GCA_004024925.1. Classification (NCBI taxonomy): domain Eukaryota; kingdom Metazoa; phylum Chordata; class Mammalia; order Eulipotyphla; family Talpidae; genus Scalopus; species Scalopus aquaticus. Next base: position 84,890 of record PVIJ01005227.1, read on the forward strand.
CTCAAATTAAAAAGCTTTTGCTCAGTGAGAGAAAAATAATAGTTTAAAAAGTTATCCTACTGAGAGCCTCCCAGATGGCACAAGGGGTTAAGTCTCAGTCTATGAAGCTATCTGCAGCCACTGCAGCATGAATACAGTCCCCAGTCAGGGAGCTTCCCACATGTGCAGCAGACCTCTCTTGCCTCACCTGCTGCTCCCCTCAGCAGTGTATTTCAGTAGATCCACCTATTCTGCTCCCCACTCTGTCTCTGGTGAATCCTCTCACTTCCCCCACTTATGGTCTTCACTTCAGCTCTTGTATGCATAAATAAATCTTTTTTAAAAAGTCATCCTACTGAAAGGGGAACAATATTTACACATTACATAACTGACAAGGGAAGTTGATGTTTAAACTATAAAAAACATTCAGTTCAGCAATAGAAAAACAATAACGGGCAACATCTGAACAGACAATTCATCTAAGGAGATATTCAGAAGGCCAGTAGATAAATGGAAAGTGTTCATCCTTGCTCCCAATAAAACAGATGCAAGTTAAACCACAATGTCATTTCACACCTCTGAGAATGGCACATGTTAAAAAGACCCCCAAGAACAAATCCTGGAGAGGAGAAAGAGAAGTACTATTACTCTATTGGTAGGAATGTGAATTGGTTAATGAAAGCAGTTTGAATTTACCTTCAAAAACTGAAAATAGAAATAGTGTAGGACACAGCAATCCCACTTATGGGTATCCAAACAAATAAACCCATTAACTCAAAAAACATCATGCTCAGGCCTCCCTGGTGGCGCAACGGGTAAGGCACAGCCCTATGAAGCTATCCAGAGCCACTGCAGCAAGAGTTCGATCTCCAGCCAGGGAGCTTCCCACATGGAGCAGCAGACCTCTCCTGCCTCGCCCACTGCTCCCCTCAGCAATGTACTTTGGTCCATCTGCCTGTTCTGGTCCCAACTCTGTTCCTGGTGGATCCTCTCACCCACCACACCTCTGGCCTACACCTCAGTTCTTTTATGCATAAATAAATAAATATTTTAAAAAAACCCAACTTCATGTTCTTCAATGTTACCACAGCATTGTTTACAATAACTAGGACATAGAGACAACCTAAGTGCCTGCTGATAGCATTCAAAGAAGATAAACACATGCAATTTGCAGCGACATGGATGGAATTAGAGGGAATCATACTCAGTGAAATAAGCCAGAAAGAAAAAGAAAAATATCGAATGGTTTCACTTATAACAGGACTATAGGAAAACCAAATAGGAGAGAGACACTCAGCGGTGGGGGGAGGGGAAGATAAGGGCACAAAATGGAATAGAAAAGAATACAAGGGACCACGGAGATGGATCACGGGTGAATTGGTGATGGGTTACCCAAGGGGAATACAAAATGTAAAAGACATAAATAACAATAAAAAAAAATAGTAAGTGCCTGCTGATAGAGGACTGGATTAAGGAGATGTGGTATGATCACACTATGGAATGCTATTAAGCCATAATGAAAGATGAAATATTGCCATTTAGAGCAAAAGGGGAGAATTGGAGGGAATTATGTGCAGCAAAGCAAGTCAGAATGACAAATATTGGACATTTACACAGTGGGTAATTGAAAAAAGCAAACTACTTACAAAAATTAGCAGCCACTATAAACAAAGTGAGGCTTCTGAGGTTAAAAGGAAAAGTGAGGAGAGAAGGGGTAAATAAAGGATGGTAGTGGGAGAAGAAAGGGAAAAGGGGGAGGGGTGAATTTGTAAGATTATATAAAAATTGGCAGTTTTGGGTAAAGTGGTAGATGAGAAAGGAGGGAGGAAATGAAGATGGTTTGCTGTTTCTAGCTAGACCCAGGTAGAGGGTGTTTAACTCCAGGAGGGAAAGTAGGTGGAATTATTTTCCAAAAACAGGAGAATCGTGGTTCTACCCGAGGCAGCAGCCAGTGCTGCCCTGAAGTGGGGAGGCCCAGGACAAATGTGTGTGACCCTTCCACACCACACCCCTCAACTTGTATTCAGGAGTGAATATATCAAAGATTGAAAATGTTAGAATGAATATCAACCTAGACTTGAAGAAGAAGTACAAGGAAGCATACCTGGCGGAAAGAGGAGAGGAGGGGGTGGGAGGAGGGGGCAGTCCCACCTCTTTTTTTCTCTTACACCTGTTGCTTCCAGGTGAGACTGGCACTGACCTGGCGTCAGCCTTGCTTGGATGACCCATGACGGTCGTGACCAAGCAGGGAGGATTTTCCCAAGAAGGGCAAGCAGTCCAGAGGATGTTTCTGGTTATTAAGGGCTCTCCAATTTCCTCTACTTCTGAGAGATTTCACTAACAAAGACCCAGGAAAAGGAGAGGCTGGAGGGCAGAACAAAATAGGGACGTGTCCCCGGTGGATGAGACAGCACTGCCACCTAGAGGAATGACGGGATTCAACAGGCTTAATCTTCCCACCAAGGTGGGTGAGATGACGCGGGAACTGAGGGATTTTCCTCTGAGTACTGTGGGAACTGGGAGGCCTGAAAAACAGGCGAGGTTTGGTTTGGAGCTCTCTTAACTCTTTTTTGAAATTCAGTAGAATTTCAGAATTTCATAAAAGGAGATCCCTGTGTGTTCAAAACCTTCCAACAGCACAGGGGATTTTCAGGGCAGTGAAAACACTCTATCGTAAGCATGGGGCACATGTACTGTCCTTGTGTTCAAACCCATAGAAAGCTCCGCATTCAGCCTGCACCCTGATGTAAACGATGGACTCTGGGTCATTGTGATATGTCAGTGCAGCTTCATTGAATGTAACAAATGGATCACTCTAGTGGGGAATGTGGATAAGGAAGGAAGCTGGTCCTGTGGGCGGGAGCTGGGGGTACAGCTCTGGGTTTTCTGCTTGGAAGTAAAACTGCCCTAAAAAATAAAACAAAATTCTCCAATAGCTTTCGTCCTAAGCAGACTAAAAGCCAAAGTCTTCTCAAAGGCCTATGAGCCCCTCTATGACATCCATTCTGTTACCACTTGGCAAACTCCTTCACGGCCTCCAAACCTTTGTTCAAATGTCACGAGCACGGTGGTGGAGGAGCTTAGCGTGCACCTGCTTTAAATTGCAGCCCCTCCCCCCCACTCCGAATATCCATTCGTGTGTTTTTGTTTTCTTAAAGTACTTTTACCCCCGAATACTACATATTTAACGATTATATTTTTTGTTTATCCACTGTCTCCTCCACTATAATGTAAATTCCACAAGGGCAGAGCTTTTTGTCTACTTTTTTTTTCATTGCTGTACCCTAACACGTAGTAACTACACAATCATTGTTTGTAAACTTAATGAGTCAATCCATCAAAACAGAGCATTTGTTCCAATCACCTCTTGCTTCAGAGAAAAAAGAGGTCCAAGAAGAAAAGTCGTACAGAAAGGTGTATCGCCCATGCTAAAACTGCGAAGACCTCAGACGTGGTGAACCCCAGGTCGGGGCACATCCCAGACCCCATCTGCTCTCGGCAACACACTCATTTTCCACAAAATGTGACTCACAAGGTTCAATGTATTGCGGCTCCTGGGATTATTTTTTCTCAGTTAAGGTATCGCTGCTCAGAGAGGGCCTGACTCTCTGAAGTGAACTTGGGAACAACAGAAGCAGGTGGTTGGGGAGGCTGTTTGGAGGTGGGGAATCTGGATCTTAAAGTGTAAATGAAGTCTGAATGAAATGTGAAATAAACACACATATAAAGAAAAAAAGACATAAAGAAATGTACCATTATCTCTTGGTTGTAAATACAATGATTACTTGCACTTACAGGGTTATAGGTATTAAAAAAATCTAGTAATTTCCAATATAATGAATATATAATCCCACCTTTATGAGGAAAAAGTTTTTTTTAAAAAGATTTATTTATGCATACAAGCTGGGGTACAGGCCAGAGGAATGGGGCTGCGAGAGGGTTCACCAGAGACAGAGTGGGGAGCAGAACAGGCAGATCGTTGGAAATACAGCAGGCGAGGCGGGAGAGGTCTGCCTCCCCATGTGGGAATCTCCCCAGCGCTACCAAGAGCTGCACAGCGCAGCGCTCAACCGCTGTGCCACCAGGGAGGCCCAGTCACCTTGTTTTTGACCAACTGTTTTTCTTGGCAGATACACCATTTTACAATTCCACCAACAATGCACCAGAGTTCTCATTTTTCTGCATCCTAAACGCTTTTCATTTATTTGATAACCTTTCTAATGAACCGGTATGGTTTGCCAGCACACTTTAATGGTTATCTCTTGTAGAGCAAACTTTGTTAAATTTGTTATATGCACCAATCAACAAAGTTTACAAGCTGGACAGTTTTAATTTTGTATATGGCCATATGGTACTGGTTTAATAAAACTTCAAATAAAAAGCTGCCTAAGTATCGAAACAACTCAAGCATCTCAAGCTTAAACGGAAAATTCCCTGTCCTTTGAGCTAGACAGAGTAAGACTTTTTTTTTCCTTCTTTTTTTTTTGAAAGATTTTATTTTTGCATACAAGCTGGGGTGCAGGCCAGAGGTGTGAGGCGGTGAGAGGGTTCACCAGAGACAGAGTGGGGAGCAGAACAGGAGATCAGCCGAAATACACTGCTGAGGGGAGCAGCGGGTGAGGCAGGAGAGGTCTGCCGTGCCATGTGGTTATCTGCCATGTGGGAATCTCCCTGGCAGGGCATCGAACTTCATATTCAAAATTATGGAGATGGAAGGTAATTTTATAAAGTCAGTATCATTGAAGGTGGCAGGTGATGAAGCTATACCATTCTAAGTGAAGACAGGACTGAACTAAAAGTGGATTCATTTCTTTATAATGCTAAATTTGGTTTCAATTTCTGTAACTGTTTTGAGAGCTTAAGGTTCACACCATTTCATGGTGGTTTTCTCTAAAGACCCAATTTGATCCCACCATTTGTGAGGAAATAAAGCACCAAGACTTAAAATGCTATACCTCAAAATTCCCATTGTTCAAAAGCAGAACTGGAAGTGAACCCAAGTCTAAGATTTTCTCCATTATTGTCAACCAAACTTCACCAGGTCTCTTCACTCTTTTTTTAGTCTTAGAGTTAGAACTTTAGGAACAGAACGTCTGAGTTTCTATCAAGACTAGTACTCCCCTGCATTAATACTGTGCTATGTCTTTTCCAACGTATGCTCATGAACACCCTCTCCAGAAGTTGCTGTCGCATCCTGTCTCTGCCACACATTTTTTCTTGACAAGAGCACTTTTGTTCTAGTCACAATGGTTTCTCACACTGTTCTTTAACAAAAAAGATCTGCAGTGTTTAATCCCAAAATCTCAAGCAAAAGCAATCACAACTAAAATGGAGAAAGATAACACTGTGAATGCAGGAACACTATATTTATTAGGTCAATAATTCATTTTTAGCAATACAAGTACAGAATATATCACAATGTTGGTTACAAACATACTTAGTATGGTTTTATGGTTACAAATAATGGTGGGCACTACAAGATGGTGATAAGGATGATATGAAAGGTCATTCTGACACAATGAAGAACAGTCTTCAAAAATCTATCAATGAACTTAGGTATGTCTATAGAAATTACTGTGGCACTATTAGTGGGGATTTTCATGTAAAGAATTGCTAGTAATTTGCTTTTGTTTCATTAAGAGCCTTTTATTTTGAGTCTATTAAACTAAAATCCCCTGTTGCTTAATAAAGTATAAAAATAGTACTGACCCGGTAATATTTAATAAAATGTAGCATTCATTCACATCATAAAAGTAGAACTAAATTGAAGTTTTAGTTACCATGGCAATATATCTTCCCATAAAAGGAATACACAGAAATGAGTAATGTTACACAAATGATACCTGCAACAATTATTTACTGATCCAACAATTAACTTGTGCACCACAAACCAAGTTTTCTAGATATTTATATATAGCATATATTTTTAATCTTAAATTTTACTTTTGAAAAAAATGTGCACTTCAACAAACTCACTAAGGCCACTCATGCTATAGATACCTAGGACTGCAATTAAGGAATAGTATTATTAATAAATCCTAAAAGCACACTCCTTCAGATTACCAACAGGGTAAGACCAGTTTTCTGCCTAAAACATTCCTGAGATTTGTGGGTAATACAACTACTAGTGTTCAAAAGCTGGACATAAGTCCAAATGTCAGATCAACAATTTCCTACCAAGAACTAAGGTTTCCCAAAGCCAAGAGGTAAAATACACACAATTCTTAAAGCAAAAAAATAAAGCCCTTAAAAAGTCTGCACTTACAAGTAAGCATTTTCCCAGTAGTAACTTTGCCATCCAGAAAAAGAACAGTTTGGAAGCAAGGCTACACATTCTAGGGGCAGGCGGGGGAACAAGAGTGGCAGTTAACTACACCTGCCACCTACCAAATCACTCTCCCATTTTGGAAATTTGTAAAGTATGGCCAAAGCTTTAATCATGTTTCAGGTATGCTTACTGTTCAGCATTCTATCTGCACTATAAAGGCAGCCAACTGGTGAGTTTATTTTTTATAAGACTGCAGATTCTGTACTTTGTTTACAAAAAATTGTGAACATTTCCCCAACAGACTAGAAATAAAAGTCTTTGTGAAAACTTGTATTTTCACAGATGAAAGCATACCTATACAATTTCTAACCAAGCAGAGACAGTTCTTTTCATGGTAACAAGGGTCTCTATGTTCTGGGCTGTCAGCTTTGAGGACCCATAATAGTTACCGTCTAAAAACCCAATAGGCACAAACTGAATGCAAGACTGCCTGCCTGCCTGGGTGGTGCATGAGTTGTAAGCTCCCTGCTGCACCCAAATTTGAGTAGCACAATACTTTAGGGAACAGACTGGGTAAGAGAAGAAATGAAAGTCAAAGAAAGATGAGACCAAAAGCCCCTTATTTAACATTATTTTGCTGAGCTTCCAGAGAAATCTTTAATTTGATCTGGGCCTCCTTACATACAACCCCATCTTTAGGTAAAAATTTGTGCAAGCTATCGGTTATTGTGAGGTACATTTTTTTTCTTTTCTTTCTTTCTACTCCCAAAAACCATGGTGACATTCACCTTGCTAAATAATCCTAAACATCCTTAGTAAAGGATAAACTCTACAGAAAAGATTTTAGGATATTATTCTTCATTAGAACCAGAAATAATAACTTACTAATTTTTATCACTAACAGCAACTGGCAATCTCTTTTCTCAACCTAAAGTGTTTGCATCAAATCAAGGTTATATGGACTTACAGAAAAGTACATCAAGTCAGTGTTAAAAGGGGAAACTGCCAATAATGATTTAGAAAGTAAAACCTGGCTGTCACTTAACATTTATCACCCTGTGATCCTATACCAAGTGTGAGCTAGGTTGAATTCAAACTGAATTAGAGGATGAGGCCTTAAATCATTTGCTTAATATTATCCTAGGAAATGCTTAATGTGCACAAAACAAAAAGAATATTGATCAAAAAAAACTTCATATGGAAACATAAGTTGCAAAATATTTATTGAAAAACAATTTATTATGACATTCCTATACCACAAACATACCACAGGACCCTAAATAACCAATAAAAGTATACAAAGCCTATCCTGAAAATATCTTTGGAGGTATCACATACATAGGCCCATGAGGATAGAGCTGAGTAACTTAAAAATGTTAGTCCTTGGTCACACAGACTATTTGGTAATTAAGAAAAAGGTGCCTCTTGGCATTAGATTGCAATCAACTGGGAGGAGGAGGGGGTGTGCTGATGTTCTCTTTTCAAAACTTAAAAAGAAAAAAATTAAATTTGAGGAATAAACCCAGGTTTCAAAACCACCTATTTTTGGGGTCCGGGCTTGCTTCATTGTTTCAGGTACCTCCCTAGTCAATTCCCTCCTGAGCTTATAACTAACCAGACTGCAAATAAGAATTTTACACAAGGTTATATTTAAGAAATTCAAAAAAGTATTCAAAATCAAATTGATATGAAATCTCCAAGAGATTTTTCTGTACTTGATGTGGTGGATGGCTTAGATTCCCACCCACCCCACCCCAATGTGCATGTTAAAAGAAAACTAAAATTCAACATACATCCACTCACCCATTACACTGCTCCAAGCATTAGCCAGGAGCAACATCTCTAACAGCCAAGTCATGAACCCCTGAAAATAGGGGGGAAAACCCTGATTCTTGACTATAGAGGCATTAAATAGGCCCCTATAATAAGAACTGAGGTAACAGCAAAAAGACCTTTTGTTTCTTGAATTGCTACACAACTTCTCAAATTTAAAAATTACCAACATTAAACCTTACTGGATTAAAAAAAAAAAAAGCAAAAATAAGCCCAATAAACAGAAAGACAAGTTAGGGAAATGGATATATCATTAGGGATCTTTCCATTTGACTGTGAATTTCAAATAAAATGACCTAGCTGTACTGTTATTTACTATATAAAAATGAAGGATTTCTAAGACTTGCTTATTTGAGCGCATTCCTTTTTCCATTAATTCCCATAAACTATAATAAGCAACCAAAAACTCCCACCTTGACATGAGCTATTTTATGACTCTTAGCCAACATATTTGTTAATTGTGTTGATTATCAGGGTAACATTTAAAATAAGGGGGATGGCTGCAGCAGGTATTTATAGACTTGCTTATGGCATTTCCATCTTGTACCTTGACTAAAGATATGACACTGCAATTGCCAAATTTTTCTAGATTTTAGATATTACATGAATAGAATTTTTGTATTATCACTTTTCATTATACAACTAAATGAAATCATTCTATTAATAAAATACATATAGGGGCTAAAATAATAATCTAAAGCCTCTGGTCCAAATAACCCCTTTCTACATTAAGATGGTCCTTTTTAGATCCTCCTGGTCCTGTTAGCAAATGCTATCAGAGCATCTTGCATTGTTGTACAAAAAACAACAACAACAACAAAAAAAAAAAACCCCACGAACAAAAACAAACCCCTAAACACAACCAAACAAAAAAAAAACCCCAAACAACCAGAGTTAAAAATGCTGGTCTATCAGTTTTTCTATTACTTACAGATCAACACTGGTCCAGTATAGATGAATCTGACAGTCCTTCCCTTGTAATAGTGCTCTGGAGTGGCTATATCCACTTCTGTGAGTAAGGTAGCCAAACCTGTCAGGATGTCCTTCTTCTATTAGTATTTGTGTTAACTTTTTTATACTGCATATAAAGATTTTTTTCCATAAAATTTCTTTACAATACAGTATTGAATACCTCCATATGGATTATATGTTAAAAAGTTGTTAAAATCATCCTTACATAATAAGAATGCAACTCTTTTAAACTCTTAAATAGTTTTATTTAGGGGTTCTTTTTTTCTTTCAGGCTTTCTGCAAAATGAATTATTTTTTTAAAAAGAAAAAAAATTTCCTGTTGTTTATTCTACTAAGTTGAAAATATGGGCCAGACTACTTATACATGCGATACATGCTGAATATAACTGAATATATGCTTATTCCTACAGATACTCTGCAAGATAGGGATCACCCAAACAGGGTCAATGGACTGGACCAGTGTTTCAATGCAAATTCCAGCCCCCAAAAACAACATGGTTTTGATTTCACAGTATGAATTCCCTGGAATCTGGGAAAAGGTAAATTGGTTAACTGAAGTCCTCCCTCAGCAGCTCGGTCCCTCAGCATTCTGAGAAATCAGGAAGGACTGCACCACTTCTTCAGTGGACTGGGGGCTGGTGTTGACGTCTTCAAGCGCATCGGTCACTGAATACTGTCGATCTCGCAACCGATTCCAGTTAGACAGAACATTGTGATATTCAAACACTTTCTCGTAATTTCCAATGGAGTTGTAAAGTTTAATAAGACCTCGGTAATCATATTCTAGTCCACTGTAACCTTCACCAAAGAGTTTCTTCCCTGAAAATAATCAAAAAAAGAAAGCTTAAATAATGAAATGAAATAACAAGTGTTTTTTACAAGAGTTTAATTCTTTAAATAGGGACACTTGCTTTTATTCCCTTGATAGGAAGAGATTCCAGTCTTATATCAGTGCTTTCCAACGCAGTCTTATGTATAGCTATCTCTAAGACTTAAAAAATTCTCTTCTCTGAAGCAGCTAGCCTCACTAGAATAGAATTATAAAATTTCATAGTTTGAAGGGACTAATTTGAAGAAATCTAAAAGTAAACAACGGCAGCTCTCCCAATAACAAGACTATTATTGTAGCATCGTTTATAATTGTAAAATATAACAAAGAGAAGTTACAGGTTTAAATAATTATGGCACATGCACTCAATGGCATACTATGCAGCAATATACTGAAGAGGAACCTCTCAGCTTCCTATGAACCGACGTGGAATGATCTACAACGATTACTGTTGAGTCAAAAAAAGTAAAGAATGAATAAATACCTACAGCACACACCTCTGATATAAGAAAGAGAATCACATATCTCTGAGCATACCTTTCAATAAGGTTCTGACTTTTAGAACAGAAGTAATTCATAGATTTATTTATTTTTTAATTTTTTAAAGATTTTATTTTTGCATACAAGCTGGGGTGCAGGCCAGAGGCGTGGGGCGATGAGAGGGTTCACCAGAGACAGAGTGGGAGCAGAACAGGCAGATCGACCGAAATACACTGCTGAGGGGAGCGGCGGGCGAGGCAGGAGAGGTCTGCCCCCGCCATGTGGGATTCTCCCTGGCCGGGCATCGAACTCGTGCCGCAGCAGCCGACAACTCCACCACGCTGCGCTTAACCCGCTGTGCCACCAGGGAGGCCCATAGATTTAAAAAATAGTAGTAAATAAAGATGGGGAATATTACAGACATAAATAAAACAAATTATCTTTCAAATGAGTAACTTACACTGGGGTAGGAGGGTAAGTAGCGAAGTAACTTGAACATAATATTTGAGAACATACCTTCAGTTTAAAGATACAGAAAACTGTAAATAAATACTGAACTCCACATAGAAAGTTTGTTTTTCACAGTACTATGGGCTAGCAATCCTAAAACTGTATTTTAGTATCGAGCAAATCTACTATTACGGATAATGAGAAATCAACATGTACAACAGAGCAGATGGGAAAGGACAGTCTTCTGAAAATTTGATGCTGGGTCAACTTTATACCCATACCATAAACAAAACACAATTACAGGGTTGCAGATCTAGCTGTGAATTTAAAACAATGTTTCCAGAAGATAATCTTCTGAAAGCATATCTTCATGTGTTAGTAAGTAAGGAGTAAGGAGAGAGATCTTCAAAATAAATGTGCTAACCATATAAAAAAAGATCAATACACTCAATGACATTAAAATTAAGAACTTAAGAACTTCCATAAGCAGTAAGAAAACAACAAACAAATAATGTAGAAGAATTTTAACAGGCACATTAGATAATGACCACAGTATTTTATTTTCTAACAAGACTAATCTGAAAACAACCCAAATGTTCTGAATTCCATTAACAGTAAAATAGATAGCGACATGGGGCCTCCCCGGTGGCGCAGCAGTTGAGCGCTGCGCTGTGGAGCTGTCGGCAGCGGCGACGTGAGTTCGACGCCCGGCTGGGGAGAATCCCACATGGTGGGGCAGACCTCTCCTGCTTCGCCCGCTGCTCCCCTCAGCAGTGTACTTCTGACCTGCCTGTTCTGCTCCCTACTCTCTCTCTGGTGAACCCTCTCGCCGCTCCACGCCTCTGGCCTGTACCCCAGCTTGTATGTTAAAAAAAAAAAAAAAATAGATAGCGACATGCTAATCCAATAAAAAATTATATAGTGTGGAAATTAACACATATGGAATGAAATGGAACAACACAGATGCATTTCATAATTAATGTTCACCAAAATAAATCAGACATTTATATCAAGTTAAAAACAAATAACCTTGATCAATAATGTTAAAGTCAGGAGAAGAAAGGATCAAGAATATAGTGGGCCCAAAAAAACATTTAAAATAACTACTTTTGTCTATTATTGACTCGTTATTGTCATACTTATTACTACTGGTTTCAACATAAAACAATCATTTTTACCAAAATGTTCCGGGTAATTTTTGGTTAATTCCTGGATATCCGTGGCAGCTCTAAGGAAATTTAAATCTTACTATAATACTGCCTTATGTAACACAGAAGGCACTGTGACGTGCTCTCTAAACTAAGAAATTTTTAATTAACTTACCAATTGCTATAGATCGCAAATAAAGCTTCTCAGCATTCTCATACTGATTCATGTCATAATTATATAAAGAAGCCAGATGTCCCACTGAAAGAGCTACTTCATAATCTTCTTGACCAAGAAGTTGCTCTTTAATCTGAATTGCTTTGATGTGCATTTCTTCAGCTTCCTGAAAAATTAAGCATTACGAATCATTATACTTTTTCTTATGTCAACAATTCTTAACTAATAAAGTTTTAAGTGTTACCGACATATTACAGATGGCATAAAGTAATCTGACCAGAAGACATACTGCTATAATCCAAAAGATGCTGATAGGAAATATTACTAGTTTGGGTAAACTATACACATAAAGAGATGATAGTAGTGTGTCTGATGCCAACATTGATAGCAGAAAACCTAATAATCACAAAACTGTTAGATGAAATTAACATGAAAAATTCGAAAATGAGAATTATTGCAGTTAACATACTCTAAAGTTTAACTGCACTTTATTAAAATGCCACATTATAATGTTAATTTACATGTGAGGCTTTTTTTTTTTTTTGAGTCTTGATCATCTTTAATAAACCAAACTTGTGCTAATTGAGGGATATATAGAGATTGACTTTCAGGTAAAAATGAATGTCTTAGGCAGTGACTCTAATCCTGGATATATTAAGAATTTATAACCCAAAATTCTAAAAGTAAAATTTAATAGCTGTAAATTTTAATAGCTGTAATTAATACTTGCAATAGCTGACATTCCTTGCATACCTACTAGGAACCAAGCATTCTGCTAAATGCTGTACATGCTCACCCAACTAAGGCTTACGTTTTAAGTTTAACTCTAACAATTTATGGTTTGATAAGTTTCTGATTTTTCCATGGTCTGTTTTTTTCTAATTTTATTTTTATCTTCATTATACTTCATTTATACTAGCTATTTTCTCAGTACTTTTGTAGACTAAGGAAGGAATATAATAATGTATATTTTATTATTTAAGATTAACTGTAAGAATACGCTTCATCATTTAAAATTTAAAGAGTAAAATATGGGCTTCCCTGGTGGCGCAGCCGTTAGGCACTGCACTGTGGAGCTGTCGGCAGCAGCGACGTAAGTTCTATGCCTTGCCAGGGAGATTCCCACATAGCATCACCCGCTGCTCCCCTCAGAAGTGTGTTTCCATCGCTCTGCCTGTTCTGTTCCCCACTCTGTCTCTGGTGAACCCTCCTGCCACTCCATGCCTATGGTCTATACCCCAGCTTGTATGCATAAATAAATCTTTAAAAAAAAAAAAGAGTAAAATAAAGGAAAACACATCTCTACCTTAAATTTTCTCATTGACTGGTAAAGTCTTCCAAGGTTTCCATAGTGTTTTGCAGTCTGTACATTAAATTCCCCAAAAGCTTTTTTAGCTAGTTGGAGTGAAGACAGGTGCAAATCATGAGCTTCTTGAAGCAGCCTCTGTTCAGTTTCTTTATTATGACAGTCAATTGCAATCTCCTCTAAAATAAGTGCTGAATAGAAAGCAATAAAATTAGTGTGCTTCCAAACCATCTACCAAAGCTAACCAGAGCAAACAATTAAAAATTAAACTGTGTTTGCTGAATATAATTTTATGTGACTATGGTTTAGTAATGGTAAAGATGAAAGTATTCCATGCTACTGAAAATAAACGTGGGGGGTGTCATTCTACTTTGCATAGCATAACAAACTAAAATGTAAGAAAAACAAAGGCATATGTAGAACTATTTTGTAAAACACTTTCTATTTTTAATACTTTGTGGATGAGTTTATTATATTTTAAAGCAAAAGACAAGAAAGAAAAGGAAATTTTTCTGAAGTTAGTGTACCTAAGTATTGTTGGAAATTCTGAAGCTACACTTTACATAGTCCCTTGTGGTGCAACGGGTTAAGCGCAGCACTATGAATCTATCCAGAGCCACTGTAGCAAGAGTTTAATACCCCGCCAGGGAGATTCTCACACGGTGAAGCAGACCTCTCCTGCCTCAAGGGCTGCTCCCTCAGCAGTGCACTTCAGTCAATCTGCCTGTTTTGCTCCTCCCTTACCCCCCCACCCCAGCTTGTAGAAATAAATAAACAAACAAACAAATAAATAAATAATCCTATTCACTTAAACAACCAAATCAGGCAAGAGAACAGTATAATTTCTAAGTTACATTAAACTTATAAATTCCATTTCAAAAACATGTACTTTTTAACCAGGAAGTTTTATTTCTGGGAAAATTATCCATGTACTTGAAAGTAAGAGAGATTTTAGCAGTTTTAAAAAGCATAAGGTTAAAAATTACAACTTAAAAGGCCCAGTAATAAAGGTAGGGCTAAAAACATTACAAAAAGGAGTATATACCTACATGTATTAAAACAGATGTTCATGATATACTAAAATAGATTATAAAACTAAAAAAAAAATCCATTCACCATTTGAAGAAAGAAAAATATTAAAAATATTCACCAAAATTGGTGAATTCAGGTGACTATTTTTTTCTCTTTTCTATCTAACTTTCTATTTTTGACATTAATCATGAATTACTTGTCTAGCTTTAAAAATGCAAGCCTGGAAGGTTGTGGGAAAAAAACAATTTCAGAATTAAGGTAAAACACATCCAACATGCAAGAAATTAGCACACAGATGACCAAATTGTGTTGGCAAAATAAACGCTTTAAATGAAAGGGGCTTGTTAGTAATTAGAAGAAAAGTTAAAAGTAAGAGAAGGAAGAAAGTAATACTTGCAAGAGCCTTGCAAAATGAAGGGTAATCTGTACTATGGAGCTGAAACTGAAAAATACATCTTCAGTTCATTATCTGTATTACGGTGCAATATAAATTTGTATTATTTCTCCATCTTCCCCTCAAAAGAAATTAACGTTAGAGTTCATAAAAGGAAGAATAGGAGGAAGGGAAAGAGGCTAAGAAGGAGAGAGGAAGCAGTGAAGAGGAAGAAATAAATTCTAGCTTACTAACGTTATATGAAAGAAGCCTTTCATTATGAACAATAGGAAATTAAGTAGAGTTGCAAATATTTTAAATCATTAAATTAGCTATTTTAGTAATGTGTAGAAATGTGTAGGTACAGTCTAATATGAGGAAATAAATACCCCTAATTTTATACCATATACCATTAACTGAAAAATATTGGAGACTAGATAACAAAGGGTACCTTTCACCCTCTTTGAAGAAGCCAAAAGAAGATGATCTTCAGGTAGGATGTGGGTAATAATACCAATAGCTCTTTCTGCATGAAATCTGCAATACAGATAGATATAATCTGGCATTTCTTTTAGTTACAAGTGATTTAAGCATTAATAAAATCCACAATTAATAATATAGACAGCATTTCTAAAACTACCTGTAGTTAAGGACCAGTTTCTTCTTTTAAATTTCCAGTGTGTTGCAGAATAAGTAACACCCAGTGAACTGCCACCTCCCGCAGAATTAGATGTTATTATATTCTACACTTTCACTCTGTTACCTGTCTTCATCTCCTACCATTCTCAGAAACAGCCTCCTCTTTTCCCTCTTGCCACACAGGCCTAGCAGTTTTCTGAACAAGCAAAGTATGTTCACATATAGGATTCTTACACTTGCTTTACTGTCTCTCCGGAACGTTCTTACCCTGAATATCAACATGGCTCACTGAAAAACTTTCCTAGACCAGACTACACGAAAGTCACTAAAAATAATCTATCATCGGGGCCTCCTTGGTGGCTTAAGAGGTTAAGTTTCAGCACTATGAAGCTATCCACAGCCACTGAAGCACAAGTTTGATTTCTGGCCAGGGAGCTAACCCACACGGCACAGCAGACCTCTCCTATCTTGCCTGCTGCTCCCCTCCACAGCGTATTTCAGTATATCTACCTGTTCTGCTCCTCACTCTGTCTCTGGTGAATCCTCTCACCGCCCCCTACAAAGCTGGCCTACACCCCAGCTCTTATATGCATTAAAAGACAAAAAAGATGTTTACTATATTTTATTCAGTATTTCTGTAAGTTGTTAGCATGAGGCTCTGGTCCTGTCATTTAGCCAGAGGCTACTGTCTTACTCGAAGAAAAATTATTAAAGTAAAAATTCCAAAGGTAAATTATATTCTGATATTCTAAAATACAAGTCTTAATATTAAACTATATAAACGTGAGGTCTAAATGCACTGCTTATGGTATGATTTTAAGAGACATCAAGAACATTAAAGGCATCTTCTGAAACCTCCAGAAAGACAAATTTAATTGATAAAGTACATTAAATAACATTGTACTAGGAAAGACAAAATCACAATAGCAGTAGCATCTAATTCTTCATTGAAAAGGAATGTGGAACTTACAGTGCATTGTCAAATTTCCCAGAACTATACTGGTGAACGTAGGAAGAATAAGCCAAGTCTTCATGAGCCGTTGCTACATGGATATTTTTGCCACCAAACACTGACTGCCGAATATCAAGGGCTGCCTAAAAGAGTCACAAAAATATTTAATAAACTACAAATCTCTAGAAAACACCACCCAAATCAACATCCTAGTAATTTAAACTTATATTCTTAGGGGCTCAGAAAGTTAAAGTGATTTATACACTGCAAACAAACACAGGTCAGTAAGTCAAATTTAAGTTCAATGAAAAGTAACTAGTAACATACCTGATAAATTGCAACAGACTGACAGATATTATCTACATTGAGTAAGTAGAACCCATAATCTAGCAGTGTATCAGAATATTTTGGGTGTTTAGATCCAAAATGATCCCTATAAGAAGATACAAAACTATTAGGACATAAAGTACAGAGAAACAATTTGTAAAGATATTTTTAATAACAATCACCTACCTTGCCAAATACACAGCATGTTTAATTAACTGTTCTGCCTTCTTAAATTCACGTTTTACAACACAAGCCTAAAAATAAATAGAAAAACTGAGTTTGTTAAGAGAAGGATATTTTATGTATAATTAGACTAAAATGGTTTAAAAAATCTTCAAACATCAATAGCAGAGTTCCATTTATAATTTCTTTCCTTCCAAGTACTTGAACATTCTATTATAAACAAATCTGTACATTCTCTGGGAAAATAAAAGGTTAAAATTCTGACAGCTGGCGAAAGGGGTTAAGTCTCAGCACTACGAAGCTATCCACAGTTACTACAGCATGAGTTCAATCCCCGGCCAGGGAGCTGACCCACATGGAATAGCACACCTCTCCTGTCTCACCTGCTGTTCCCCTCAGCAGTGTATTTCAGTGGCTCTGACTGTTCTGCTCCCCATTCTGTCTCTGATGAATCCTCTCACCCCCCACACCTCTGGCCTACACCCCAACTCTTGTATGCATAAATAAATTATGCAAAAATAAAAATAAATCTTAAAAAAAAATTTTTTTGACAGTCATGTCCAATACAAACCAGTTACCTTACAGAGCTGGTATACTCCCATCTTCCACACTATTACAAGGGTAGTGGTTAATATTAAATATATTATTTTTAGGGTACTTCATCCTATTTCTGGCGTGGCTTGCAATTATCTTATACCTTTCAATCTAAACATTTTAAAATTCACATATTTCCAAGTTTTTCTACTACTATTAGAATTTTTGATTTATGAGAACGGTCAATACTTTTTCAAGTCTACATATCATTTCCATATAGAAATATAACTCTTGTACATATATTAAGCAGTCTTTATACTATTCAGCCAATATTTTAAATTTAAAACAAATTAATACCCCTTTCCTAGTTCTAAAGTGATTTGAGTATTTGATATTTATTTGCATAAATGACAGATTTAATAAACCTCACAGAAATCTTAACCTCTAAAACTATAATCTTAGAAACTTTGCTCTAATTGAAATTTCCATTAAGTAAAAATGGAATTTCAAAATTGAAAAAATTCTGGGTAGAGTATATTTGAAAAGTACATCACTGCTTCAAAATCTCAGTGCATTAGTTATCTTTAAATATCACTAAATGTCCTCAAAGAGTTAATCTAATTTTACAGATTGAGATGATGTTAGAGAAATAAATACTGCCCAGCAGGATCAAGTACAGAAAGTGGTCATACTGCAAGACTGCAATACTATGACTAGAAGATTTATTATTAGGCTACTTAGAAGAAACGTGATCAAAATCAATACAACTTTGGCAAAAGGAATTCAGATTGCCACAAAATTTTAAGGAAAATAAACACAAATTCAACTCAGACTAGTACCAAAATACTACTTCTATCTATAGTTCAGTGAGCTTAATTATCAAAATGAACAATTACTGAGTAAGGGAAACTGGCTAAAATCTATGTGAGATAGTTTTAGAAACCTGATTTCAAAAACTTAGAAAATGGACCTCGTTAATAAGTAAGTCCATGAATTACGTAGTATCTAATTTATTCAGTACACTAATTAAAACAAATATACCTTGCTAAATCCTATAATTCATTTAGTAACTTTAACATTGTATTCACCTTGTATTCGCAGGAGTTAAAGTCTCAGCACTATAAAGCTATCACGAGCCACTGTGGCATGAGTTTGATCACAGGCCAGGGAGCTAACCCACATGGTGTACCAGACCGCTCCCTTCTTACCCACTGCTTCCCTCAGCAGCGTATTTCAGTTGATCTGCCTGTTCCATTCCCCATTCTATTTCTAGTTAATCCTCTCACCCCTGCACCTCTAGCCTATACCCCAGTTCTTGTATGCATAAATAAGGGAAAATAAATCTTTTAAAAAAAAAACATTGTATTCACCTTAGAGGCTTGCCTTAAAACATCCACCACAACTTTGACTGGTAAACCTGCTGTGATTTCTTTCATTGCCTCAATGCACCATTTGTATGCCTAAAACAAACAAACAAAAAAAAATTACAGAAAAACAGAAATGAAACTGAAAGTATCTGATGAAAATGATTGTGTATTTTCCCTGTATTTGTTCAAATACTTAAATTAGAAGTTCCTACACAAAATAACTTTTATACTCTAATTTTCTCTGAGGCTTTCTTGAAAGTACAACTTTATTACATGGGGAGGTGAGGGGGGGAATGACACACATTCAGGAAATCACAGGCATGTTCTCACTTGCCCAGAAGGCTTTGCAGATACTGTACCCTCTTCCCCTGGAATACATTTCTCCTTCTTCTAACCCCTTCAACCTTATAACTTGTCTTTCAGATTTCAGCACTAAACTAGGTTTTCTGTACTTTCCCTTTCCCCACAGCACTATTTTATATCTTAATTGCCTGTTGAGTGTTCACTTTGTGCCAGTAATTGTTCTAAGCATTTTATGTGCACTAACACATTTCACTGACACAGGAGCCCTACGAGATGTACATTATTATGGGAAACTGCTACACAGAAGAGAGGCTCAGTGCCAGGCTATACTTCAGTGTCTAGGTATCCAGTGGGGAACAAAACACACAATCTCCTGCCTCTCCTAGTGGATGAAACCTTAGGGGAGAAAGAATAAAAAGGAAAATAAATTTTCTTGGATACTGCTTCAAAGAAACAAGATTATGAAGGGATCATAAAGAATGGGGAGAGGATAAACCAGGATATACATAAAGTAAACATTTGTTTTCTTCTGCAAGCTTCCTTCTTTTCCATTCCGGGTACAAAATGTAACAATTCAGAAGCAATTTTGTACATACATAAAACATACGCTTTTCAGGCCAAAAAAGTCTAGTGTTTAAAAGAGTAAATGACCTGACTTTGTTCCAAAGTAATAAGGTAAAATCTGTAGAACTGTGAAAATCTGCACTATGGTTTAAAGTATCTACTGCCATTCATTGGGGAAGGATATATTATTTTCCCTTCCATATTGAAGACAAAAGTGGTTGTGTGATATATTTCTGCCAATTAAAATATTGATTAAAATGAGACATGAGGGCCTCCTGGTGGCACAGTGGGTAAGTGCTGTGCTGTGGAGCTGTTGGCAGCAGCAGCGGCGACACAAGTTTGGCACCCAGCCTGGGAGATTCCCACATGGCACGGCAGACCTCTCCTGCCTCGCCCGCTGCTCCCCTCAGCAGTGTATTTCTGATCTGCCTGTTCTGCTCCCCACTCTGTCTCTGGTGAACCCTCTCACTGCCCCACGGCTCTGGCCTGTACCCCAGCTAGTATGCATAAATAAATAAATCTTTATAAATAAATAAATAGATAGATAGATAAATAGATAGATAAATAAATAAATAAATAAATAAATAAAATGAGATATGAAATGTGCCATATCTGGGAGAAAGTTCTAAGAGCCAGCACTTCCCTATGATGTTTTTGCCTCTGCGCCAAGGCTAGTACAGGTCTAAACAGAGGTAACTTCATCACATGGGTTTTTTTTTTGGTTTTTTTTAAGGATTTATTTATTTATACATACAAGCTGGGGTACAGGCCAGAGGCGTGGGGCAGTGAGAGGGTTCACCAGAGACAGAGTGGGGAGCAGAACAGACAGATCAGAAATACACTGCTGAGGGGAGCAGCGGGCGAGGCAGGAGAGGTCTGCCACACCATGTGGGATTCTCCCCGGCTGGGCGTCGAACTGGCATCGCACGCTGCCGACAGCCACAGCACAGCACCCAACCGCTGCACCACCAGGGAGGCCCACATGGAGTTTTAATCAAAACACAGACATAATGTTAAACACAGACACATACACTCCAGTACAGTATTATACCATGAACAAGAAGTAAATTTACACTGCTTCAAGTTTCGGCTATTGGGGTTTGCTATTACCTCAGCATAGCCTGGCCTACCCAACTAACATCAGAACATAGTAATAATTCATCAAACTAGATCCTCAAAATTCGTGTACTTTTCTATAGATGTCAATGAAAAATTCATTTACATTTACAAGAAAAAACTCAAAATTATTTAAGAAACATCTATAAATTATGAAAGTGCTGACAGTGGCAAAGATCATGAATAAGGCAAAGCACAGACACAGAAAGTAACCATCAATTAAATATAACAGAAAACTTAGAACAGAAACTTAGAACAGAAAAAAAAGAAACTAGTTAAAAAAAAAAGGCACTTTTGTTCTACCAAGTACACTGAAGGATCTAGTTATGTTAAGATAGGTCCAGTGCTTCAGGTATGGGAGTAAAGAATGGTAAGATATAGGGCCTCCCTGGTGGCGCAGCGGTTAAGCGCTGCACTGTGGAGCTGTTGGCAGCACGCGATGCGAGTTCGACACCCAACCAGGGAGAATCCCACATGGTGCGGCAGACCTCTCCTGCCTCGCCCACTGCTCCCCTCAGCAGTGTATTTCTGATCTGCCTGTTCTGCTCCCCTCTCTGTCTCTGGTGAACCCTCTCGCCGCCCCACGCCTCTGGCCTGTACCCCAGCTTGTATGTATAAATAAATAAATCTTTAAAAAAAAAAAAA